>PVQB02000404.1:0-10810 GCA_002980475.2 Fusarium beomiforme | reverse complement strand
ACCTCCTTAGTGACATATGCATAACGGCATATTTTACAAATAACAAATGGAAACTCGGGTAGTTTAACAAATGGTAATATATTGCATTTTGATTGAGTTGAGTTAAGTATGCAATGGACTTTTATTTATCTAACTATTTATTTATCCTGCTGCTTATACCCCTGCTGAACTTTCTTTTGTTGTTGCTATAGTATGAAACCTTAAATCTGATTGCTGACTGTACCTTCTCTGCTCTGGCTGATGACTAATATGACCTGCTGAATCCTGGTCTTGTTCAACTTCAATCGATCAATTGATTCCGACTTTGAACGGGTCGCAATGCCGCAAAAATAACTTTCGAAGGCTGGCAAGCCAGATATAAGCTTCCCTCGATGTAATGAATCGATGCATCCACTTGAAATGCATTTTATCGACAAAAAGCTGGGGGTGACCTGAATCCGTTTGGGTTAAATGGATTCAGGTCATCATTTCATTAGCGTGTTTTTTTTTACTATGGGTTTTCAAATGGATTCAGAGCTGAATCTGCCGCGCAGCTAGGATAGGGACTACGCTGGTATGTATAGTTTCACAAGTTACAGAGTACTCTTGCTGATGTGTTCAATTTTCTAGCCGCTCATGGCGGTCGCCTTCCTTACATCGATCCGTCTCCAAGCGTACGTTGGAGCTGGGGCGAAAGCCAACCTGACTCAATCCTCGACGATGCCATCAAAAAATAAGACGCTTTTCATGGACTGGTTCAACAGGAATGTGCTTCCAAGGGACAAGGATCACCATAAATGCTCTTCTGCCATTCTCCTCCACACTGATAGTACCGGAAGCTTTGGCCGACGTGATATCTACCGCGATCCTCCCAGGGTTCCATTTGGTTGGTCTCTGAGCAAGATGTCAATCTTCAGCGAAGCATCAGATAGTGTATACCCGCTAGGGGAAGTACCGTATGTCAGTGACATTACGAACTATGAGGAGAGCTTGCCTGTCACGGTTGATATCATGGTAGCTCGAGGGTGCGATGGTCTAATTTCTAGACTAGCGCAGGATCTTGTCGAAAGTGGTATACTGAAAGTCCCAAAGGCTGGCGAAAATCTTACTGGAGCATCAATCTTATTCTAGTTTAAAGTCTAGTTTTTGAGGCGAGAGTACTATTAAATCAGAAAAGCCTTTCAGGTGTGAGGCGAAGCAATAGTCTAATTAACTCTTTTATGTAAACAGGGTGCACGATTTGACTGCATTTATTAGTTAGCTATGGTTGTAAGTGGCTTCGACTTCATTTCTTCCTAGTAAGGGTCTCCAGCAAGCTGCCAAAGGCTGCCCCGCCAAATTTCCCAGACAATAATCTATAATCGACTTCTACTGCTGCACTAAAAAGTGCTGCAAGAAAGGATACTGCAAGAACACGACCAAAGTTTGTAGCGAGAGAAGAAAGTATTAATAAATCTAGGAGGTGTGAGTGAAGGCCAGTGAAGTCCTGTGCATGTGACACAGGAGCCTCCCAGCGAGGTTCAAGTTGCGAACCCTGTCGTGGCTTTAAACAAGATCAACATGCCGCCACTCGGTGTGCTTCGCAATAGCCTCCCCATTCATGACTCCATGCACATAGGCCTCGCCAATAAGACTAAATTGATCCGTTTCTGGTTCCAGTCTTCGCAGGACGAGCGGCGAAGGGCATCCAGCCAACACCCATATCTCATCTCCCGGAATTGTAGACCCCGAAGCGTGAGCTAGGTGTCCGCCAGCCGTGAGTGCGATGCATCGGTTAAATATAGTGCCTGACAAGATCATGAGGAGCCCTGATCCGTTGTCGAACACCCTCGCCCTGAAAGCGTCGCTTTCCTCCTCGGATACTGGTATATCGTGCTCTAGAGTGGGGAGAAATCCTTTTCCCTTGCAGTAAGTTCGGATAGTTTCAGTACCTTCGACAGCGCCAGGATATCTCTTGGCCAGCGTGTCAAGACCGCACCACGACTCGATGTGCTTCTCTATGGATTCGGCGCCATTCTTGGCAAATTCCCTACGGACAAAGCCTAATGCCTGGATCAGCAGAACATCTCTGAAATGCTCGGTTCCGACGAGCTTCGATGGGCGGCTCGACAAGTCTTGATCATGAATCAGTGTTCGCCAAAAGGCTTCAACCGCTGACTGCCCAGTCAAGGGGTAGGTGTCTTCCATTTCCAACAAGATTCTGACCCATTTGCCGAATTTCCCGTACTCTATCTCGTCGGCTCTTTCTCCTATGGCCTGGACCGGGCCAAGAGGAAATCCCCTGAGTTTCAGCGTGCCTCCCCGGACGCCTGGCAACAAACTCCGCGTTAGCCCCTCAATGTGACCGCCTGCCTTCACGGGTGTGACAGATTTGAGTTGAGGGCCGCTGATAGGGTGACTGCTGAGAGGCGACGAGAAGTCCGGGCACCATGATGGCAGCTCTGTAGAGGAACGTTGTTCGGGATCTTTGACAAGCGTGAGCAGTATCAGCGTGCCAGATGTCTCGAGGATCTCTGTTGCAACACTGTGAAAGACGTCGGATACACTCATGTCGTAACTGGGGCGCAAATGCTCCGGCATCTTGAGATGCTGAGTGCTGGCTATATGTCGCACTATCCCCCACAGCCCGAATACACTATCTCGGGGATCCGTCGCTTTAAAGCCAATCGTCCAAAGCAGAAGCTTTGTGAGAACCAGACCCACCGTCTCTTCTCCGCCTCTCTCTGACCCATTCTGAATCCCGGCTGTGAAGTCGACTAACGGCAACAACTCCTGCCACAAGCTCTGGTCTCCGAGGCACCACTCGCGAAGTATCTGTATCCTTTCGGCCCTGAAGAGAAAGTTCCCTTCAAGCAGATCGACGTTGCGGTCAATTCGTGCAAGTGCATGAGAGATCGCTATACACAAACCACTTACGTGTAGAAATGCTGCCACCGTTCCGAACTTATTAAACGCCATTATGCTGTCGCCATTGACGACGCCAACTTTCTTTGCGAGAGCGACCTCTTGGATGACCCATACTCTGCCAAACCAGCGACTCGCGTATACATCCATAAGTGCTTCCATTTCCTCGTTTGTCAATAGTTCCAACCCGTACTTGTCTTGGATATCGCCTATATCCAAAGTGAAATCATATTGCTGCGCTCTGATAATGCGACTGACTTCGCGAAAGGCCACTTTGTAGATGCGGTCAATCACCTCAAAGCCTAACTGCAATTGCGGAAATGGCTTCCCTAACCAGATCGCTACAAGACTAGCGTTGCTGTAGATCTTGTCCATGATCGCTACTTGGACTTGGCGCTCCTTTGTATCCTCCTGGTTGATGCATAGAGCGTCGATCCATACTAGCTTTTGCGGGTAAAACTGATAGAGATGCTCAAGGGCTTCGTGTAGGTTCGGCTGGATATGGTAGTAACGACCGTTCAACAAGATTGGATGCGTCTTAATCTCTGGCTCGCTTGGCGCAGGTGCCCTTGGAGGTCCCCATGTGTATGAGAGGGCATAATAGCCAAGAACTGTCGCATCACGCAGTTCGTGCGTGCTCAGGGTGATGCTTAGAATCTGAGCATCTTCCCTTTGAGTGCGGTCGATGGATGCGAGACGAAACGACGTAGAGGTCAAAAAGTCGATGTGTGCCGACATCATGGAGGCTGCTCGGGAAAAGTACCTAATTCTTTGGCAAGAGTTTAATAGAGAATTTGAGGGATTAATGGATCTGGATTTGTGAGTGGAGTGAATCAAGTCAGCTTAAGATTGACCCAAAGAAGTTAGCCAGAGTAACATAGTGTCCCAAGGTTCTACCCGTTGGCTCATGTGGGGCGGGAGCCCCAGGCGAGCCAACCTAGCAAGCTAGGTTGGGCACAAAAGTGTGAGACAAACCCGGCACCCGGCTGTGCCGCCTTTTTGTGCCCTTTTGTATGTGAAAACGCTTAACATCAAAACAGAAATTAGTGAAAAGAGCATAAGTTGTGTCCAACTTTATTATACCGTCGTCTGCAAATCTGAAAGCAGCTCAAGCGGTTGTTCTTTCTCGTATCCGGCATCGAAAGGGCTTATCTCGTGATGCTTCCAAGCGCAGCAAGCGTCCCCTTACTCTCCGAGATGCTGAAGCACAGTATCACGGCTCCTCTCGTGCAACAATCCAGAGGATCTTAAAGAAGTTAGAAGCTGCAAATACTGCTGATCTCAACGATATAGTTTCCAAAACTATCGGTCGTCCGAGAATTTTGACAGATGAAGAAGAGGAAGCTATCGTAGCTTTCGTGATGTGGATGGAAAGATCAGGACTCCCTGCTTGCAACCTACAACGTACGGGCATCTATTACAACCCAATTTGTTCTTTTGCGGTGGCTGGATATATGGAATCGGTTGTACGGTTGGTGGCGGCGGCTCCCAATCTTTTAATTTATATATATATTAAGCTCATATTGCTTTCTCCTATGTACGGCATACTTCAAACCAGCCCCAACCTGTACAGTGAAGAAAGAAGTACTGGCAAGTAACATTTTTCCTCCATGGACGCTCTGAACCTTTATGATAGCGGCCCCCCCTTTTCCAATCATTAACCCATTGATGTCTCTTTCTATAATGCTCTTTCATACGACGGTCTGCACGTACTACATATGCACACAGGTTGCAGCCAAGCCCATCTTGCTGGGGAGGTTTTATAAACGGTACTGGCTGGCTGTCTACTGGCGGCCGTTTGACGTTGAGTTTAGCATCTTGAGATCGTAATAGGCCTGGTACTTGGTCAATGCTCGAAACCAGCTCCCGTCTCTCGCTGGCTGTAAAGTTGTTCATATGCCTCGGGCGGCGTAAATGTGTAGGCACTTCGTCTGCAAAGACTGCGCACTGACAGGTGCGGCAGATAAGTAAGTCGAATTCGGCTAGGTGTATGAATATACCGTATGATTGAATCTTCGGGGGTTCAGGCTTATGATACTTGTCCCTGCAAACTGCCAGAGGCGTTGAATTGGCTGCATTAGATGGTGATGGGACTGATATAGGGCTCGATAGCATTACCTCCATACTTTCATCCATATTCCTCTCTAGCCGTTGACGTTTGGAGCCTGGCTGGTCTATAGTATGCATGGGTGATTGCTGTCTCTTCCTCGGGCTTATGTCTTGTCCTGCGGTATATGTTAATATTATGGTATGAGACTCAGTATAGAAAAGGATGAGATCACCTGTACATGGCACTTCAGGTCCAATACTAAGAAATTTATGCCACCTCTCAGAGCAGCTGGCATATATCCTAAGTAGCGATGGCTGCAGCTTGTCTGGATAAGCCCCATCTAGGCCATAATTCGTATACCGCTGCTTTGGGCGATGACCACTCTGCCATGCAAAGGCAACGTCCGGATCGGCTGCCGCGGTCACATCGTCAAAACGGTTAAAGGTGGGAAGAGCCCCGCGTACATGCCGCTCAGTGATGGCGATTGATAGCTGGCGATATAGCTGTACGTCAATCTCCAAATCGGTCCCCAGGACATCTCGGCTCAGTCGCTTGAGCTCTTCGGTGAAAACCCTGGTGGTCCACCTTGTATTTTTTGAGATTGGCATGAAGATAAGGGTGCTCTGCGGCTCATGTCCGAAACATCGACGCAAGATAGCATATGCCGTCGGACGTATATAGACAAGATATTTGTATAATAGCGTGGCTACTTGCGGGGAGAAGAACCTTGCGACCTGAAACTCGTGATTCGTGGTTAGACGAGCCTTGTGGTGCCGGGTGATCGAGAGCATCTTCCCGCCAAAGATCCCTATTCCTCTAAGCCTCGATCTTGTATTTGCCTGTTCAATAGTAAGAAGCTCCGAAACTCGCGCGCCCTGGCCGCTATCTAGCTGCCCGAGAACCATAATGGTCTTAAGGTAGGCATCATGCCCATAAAGGTATGCCTGTGCCGCATCGATGTCCCAACTACTCCCCGAGTCACGCTGTTGGGTCTTGAGGAGACCGTCCACAGGGGCTGTACAAGCCCGCATAAAGACAGTCAAATAAAGCTCTTCCAGCCTATTTTGAGGATCTGTGAGGAACGAGTAGCCAGGGGTCGTCTTTGATAACCTATCGCGCAAGCCTCCTATATCTGGATCCTCTGGCTCGAAGCCGTACATCAAACGCTGACACTGAATAGTGGCTTGCCGAAATGCCTCGTGGGCTAGGCCGCGAAACTGTCCCATAGATAGCTGTATGTTTCCATCCCACGAGATCGTTTGTCCATCCTCACTCCAGTCAAAGTGATACGCAGGGCCCTCACTCCGTTGAAGGCTCATCCCGTACGCCAAGAGACTGAAGAACTCACCAAGCGGTGATAAAGTGCCATCACACATATGGTTGACACGAATGGCATTGAGGGCTGCGAGCTGACCGTAGCGGGGTCTTGCGGCAAAACCGGCATGAGGATGAGCATGCCGAGGTAGGATGGCCTCAAGGAATATCAGCCGCGTACAATAAATAAATCGGGAGAGTATAGGGGTATATCGGGCGGGTCGCAAGTATCCGTTCCCCTCTTGGCTGGAAAGTCCCCGAACAGCACTGAAGTAAACGAGCAAGGTCGAGCTTGACATGCCATCTTCGAAATCCTCGGTAGCCATCTGGTAGCAGAACCGCAATACTGCATCCACAGACCGATCGCAACTATTGTATGTCTCTCTGGAATTGGATATGTGAGTAGTAGTATAGTTCCTATCCTCCCCAGAGACTTGAGGACTAGAAGCTCCAGCCCGCTGACTTCCAGGATCGGATTCCTCATCGCTTGAATTTTCTGTTTCTGAAGCCTCGCTAGCTGTGCTTGCATATTCAGAAAATCCAGACATAATCTCATCCTCTAATTCTGAGTCTTCATCTTCCTCTTTTGTATCCACAGTTATATCCTCTGTATCATCAACTCCATCATTCGTTTCGTCCCAGCACGAGTCAAACCAGAGTTCTTCTAACATCATTCTTTGATACCTTGATAAGGGGCGGCCTAGGATGGACCGAGAGACGGTAGGTGGCAGTCTCCAGACACGGAGCCAAAAGCTAACACAACGCTTAAACTCGTTCCGGTATACCCGTTCAGATCTAGCCTGAGACACGAGCTCGAATGGCGCCTTATAAGGACGGTCCGGAAGGCGACCGCGTAGCCATCGCCGAACGCTGACATCGGTGAATCTGACTGTCTCACCACATTGGTCAAATAGCCGGTCAAGAGCAGTGGTAATAGACGAGACTCTGTACTCATCTGCGGCCGGACTGCTGAGCTTCTGTCCATTGTGTATGCCCAGATAGTTTGCGGTCCCCGATAGCGTCGTCGTAGGCAGGGCCGAGAGGGATATGAGCATCGGGCAGTCTGCGCGTTCAAAAGTTCGCTCCCAGCCTGTCCGGCGCATCCAGTTTGTCAGTAGCGCTTGCGACGGCGCAATGACTCCCCCTGCTGGTAGCTCGATAGAAGTAGACTGCAGACCCAGACGTTTCCGTTCTTCGTCTAGTAGCTGATTGGCAAAACAGTGTATAGAATCTGGCGCTGGCTGTAGCGGTTTGTTACCAGATCGGCTCCTAGACGCCCCTGCCCTAACAGGCGCCGTGACAACCCAAGCCCTTTTGATATCGTTCAGTGTCCAGCTCTGTAAGGAGAGATTATCGTTGATATGATCTCGTAGCTAATGCTTCCCACCGCTTCTCGTGGCAGCAAGTTCTGGTTTGTGGAGTACCCTAATATGCTTCGATAGGACATCCGAGCTTGTAGAACGAAGACCACAATGCTTGCAAGCCTTGCCATCCTGGATCCGCAGATGGGGATGTGGTGTGGAACCATCTGGTCGTTTGGGAAGGGTGTCGGGGCTAGGGAGCTTTAGCGAGTTGACCAATGCGTTCAACTGCCGGCGAGCTGATTTGGAGATGTGATGTTTTTCACCGAGATGCCGCCCGACACGATCATCGTCGGCCGCAAGCGCGTAGCCACATAGCGTGCAGATGATGGCCTGCTCCGGTAGATTGAAGTGAAGATGAAGCTTCTCCAGCCTGGAGTATTGATCCTGGCTTAGTGAGATTTCTCGATGAGTTTGACGAGATCCATTCATTGTATATATAGTATAGGTTAGTTGTTCATATGGGTTGACATGGGCCAAATGGGAAACGGGAAATGGAAAGTAGTTTCAATGGACTTAGCAAGGGTGGCACGGTCCAACGCGACGCGAGAACGGGGCCCGTTTCGCGTTTGCTGTTAAGAGTCAAAAACAGGAACGGGCCCCGTTCTGAGATAGAGTTATCCCTGTCAATTCTAGCCTATGTGATTGGTCTAAAACCCGGAACGGGCCCCGTTCCTGTCGTGAATACTTGAGTAAGGTCCTTCCTTTGCTATAACAGAAAAGAGGCAGCCCGTATGGCGAGATACAGTATTTCTGACCTGTTTCCTTGTTATTGAAGGGGGCTTTAAGCCTCGATCACAGTTGTAGATAACCCCCTTCCTTCCACTTGAAGTATTCTATGAATTCTTGACTGAAAACGCGTAGCCTCTTTCTCGGGCCCACGCGTTGATGGCGGTGAGAAGAGCCTGCTGCGAGGGGAAGTGACCTTCCGGTGGAAGAACATCATCAGGGAATAAATTTGTAGCATCAATTGGGTTCATTTTAGATAGGTAATACGGTAATAGCTTCAATTGGCTTTAATTGTGATGTTAATCGTTAAATTGGAAGGTCTGAGTTAAAAACGCGTCTGCACGGTCCCATATATAGATCATGCTTACATAACGATATCTTAGAGACACAGCTAGCTGTGTCCGGAAGGGCACGTGATATTAATGACACAGCTAGCTGTGTCTCTATGACTCGCCGTCGAAAGGCTCCCGAAAGTACCTTGCCCCACATGGCCCCTGTCACATGACAGGTACATGAGGAGAACCTACAGACTTGAGACGAATTTACGCCTATGGCACAGCATAAACTTGCCCGAAGGGGAAAAAAGAAGTCAATTGCGTTGCTTTTCAGGTCCAGCTGATTAGGCAGCCAAGGTCAAGAAGCTTAAGGAAGCCTTTGGCGCCGGTCAGCAATAATAAGAAGAGGTCTCCAATTAAAGAGGAAGAGGCATCAATCGATTTGGGGGTGAACAGTGTGATGTCGCGATTTGTAACTCAAAATATTGTTGGAACATCTATCATAGGCTAATTTAGGTAAGGAATAATGTACTCTCTATTCTTGCATTTCAATTGGGCAGACATCCCTGGAGTGACCTGGCGGGAGCCTTTCGACAATTGAGGGGATAGTATCTCTCTTTCATAACAGTGACACTCTGAGCTTTAGAATCTGGAGCTGAAGGATCGCGATTATATTGTGGATATGCTAAGTACGAGGGAAACTCTAGGGCTCCACTAGCATCCCGCTCAGCAAGGATAGCTTTACTAGCGGCGCCATCTCGATCATGGCTGCAAAAACAGGGTTTTCCCTGGCCCATTATCAAGCCTCACAACCCTCTATTCTTTCGAAGCTTTTGGCGCCATGAGACCCTGTGAAGGTCGTGTAGTGCATGCATCCGACTAGACGGCACCAATTAAGAAATGCAAGACTGAGAGACAGAGGGTCCAGACCGAACCTTATTAGATCTAATCTGCAGTAAATGCACTGGTCTCGGATCACTAATCAGTACATTGGCGCGCCCCGAAATGTAACAGATAAAAGGACACATGGTTGGGAGTCAAGCCAAGCACGCTTCAGAAGGGAAGGACGCTGAACAACGATCATAGAGAGAAAAGAATAATTGACTACGAGAAGGTCCGAATTGTCATGAGACAAAACCAAACCAACCCCCGGCTGTAGCTCTCTGAGCCTCTATTTCTAGAACGGTGACAGTGAAATACACCCAGTCGGAATAGCTTCATATCTGTCCCATCGCGCTCATGCCCATTGCTCTTGGGAGCAGCGTCACCTGCTCCATTCTCCTCGCCGAACCAAATCTTTTCCTCTCAGGGTTTGACCACTTATATCACGATTGCTGTGAGGGCCAGAATGATACCGCATTATTGCGAGGAACACTCCAGTTATGTGTCAGCAAGAACACTAAGATCAAGTCGGTGCAGCTCAAGTTGCTGGGACATGCTCGCATGGAATGGCCACAGCAACTAGAGTCGGGCTTTTATGAGGAGGATGACTTGCAAACACAAGTTTTCACATTTTTTAACGCCATGAACAATCGGGAGGAGGACGATTATGGGAACTAGTGCACATACCAGCGAAAGAGCACATCACCTAATAACACCAATCTTAAGAATCAAAAAAACACCTCAAAGTCATTAAAGCTGAGTTATTAAAGTAATATAAGCGCGAAAAGGAGAACGCATTTATCTCCCGGCAACATTCAAACACAAAGCTTCAATAAGGGCAGCATAACAGCGCTAGCAACTCAAGCGAAATTATATAAGGTTTTTTATCCGGGCACGTACGACTATGCCTTCGAGTTTCCGGTCAACCATCACCAACTAGAGACCACAAAAGTACCATATGGCTCTGTGAAATGGGAGCTGCGTGCGACGATCGACCGCGCTGGTATGTTTAACATTAATCTACGCGACAGAAAAGAGCTTTCATTTGTGAGGATTCCCGACCTGTTATCTTTAGAGATGATGGATTCAATCTTATCTAGTCGGCAATGGCAGGATCAACTGCACTACGATCTATACATATCTGGAAAAAGCTTCCCCATCGGCAGCATGATCCCAATCGTTTTAAAGTTGAGCCCTCTCGATAAGGTCCAGATGCATGGGCTTAAGGTGTTTGTAACCGAATCGATAGAATACTGGTCAAATGACAGGAAGACCACCAGGAAAACGCCCATTCGTACTGTCCTGCTCCTCAACAA
>PVQB02000398.1:0-26155 GCA_002980475.2 Fusarium beomiforme | reverse complement strand
ATTTTTTAAAAATCTAAAAATAATATATTATATAGTTTATTATATACTATTTTAAAAAATAGTTTTATTAGATTTTTAGCTATTTTATTTATAATAAAAAAATACTATAGGGTAGGGTTTTTAATACTATACAGTGCAGTGCGGCGCATGCTTATCAAACACGTTAATCTAGTTTCTTCGCAAAAACATGGGGATACAATCCTCTCATGGGTTTTGCAGGACTCGTCACCTCCCATCGGGTTATCTTCTGCATCCCTTTGTTTATACAGAGATGCTCCCTCTAATCAACACTATATCTCTCATTATCCTCAGTAGTAATACAGCAACTTTCCTCGTAGCGTCAATTCGCCTTCTGCCCGATATGGTTACAGATTCCCAGCAAACCCGCCATGCGCCGCAAATCGCAACTGATAATCGCGAAGGTCTGCCCAATGTCGCAATTCCTCTTCTTCGTCCTGGGGTGTCATCTGGGACGGATCCTGTGCATGCGTATCGATACCGCCCCCAGTGCCAGCACCTGTCTTTTCGAGCTTCACCAGAATGTTGATCAATTGCGACAATGCCTCCTCTGATTTCACGGCAAAAGGCCCTTTTCGTTCAGGTGCATCGTTTAGAAGTGTCGATGCAACCTGTCGGATCTTGTTGATGAGCGACCCGCCATTAGGTTCCATGTTTCGTTGCGAAATCGATCCCAAAACAGTGAGAAGATTCTGCACGATCAGTTCCCGCTCTTCTGACATGAATTCATAAATTTCCTTCTCATCAGCATCCTGGGCTGCCTTTTCCTCCTCTGACTGGCCGTCAATGAGGTTGTTGTCCTGTTGTCGTTCTGCCATGTGGACATCACGTAGGTCAAAGTACATTTCGACGAAATAAGAACGAGTAGCCAACTGCGAGACAAAGATGTTGGCTTTTTGAATCTCATACTGGAGATGCCTGCGCCGAGCGGGCTGGTTCTTAATCACATTCCGGAGATCGTGGGCGGGCTGGCTGTTAGGCCATGCGGGTGGTACATATTGCATGCCAGAATCGTCGAGGCTAGCCATGGTGCTTGCTTCGACGCCATGATCTCCAAGTTGTAACTCTGGTGGCAGGTTGTCGGTGATGCTCTTTGCTGCAATGAGCCCATCTCGAAGCAAAATCCGCTGGTCCGCCCAAGGAAGAGTGCTCATGCCATAGGCCAGCTCAAGACTAACAATACCGTTCATCGTAGTGTAAATGTCTATGGCGAAACGGAAGCCTGTCAAGAGAGTAACACTACCATCCTGTTGGTGGATGACTTCATTGGCAAGAACACAGATGTCATCAACATTTTCGGGGTACGCGGGGTATGGAAGACTGGGCGTTGATGGTGCAATCACCATGTCTGCAGAAGATGCACCAAGCTGGGAAAAGGATCTAATAGATGTTAGTCAAGCTTGGTTTTGAGAGACACGAATACTTACCGCACGCCGAGAAGCAGGCAGTAAAAGATGCGCTTCCCAATTTGATCTTTGACATGGTTAAACGGAAGAGGGTCTGGCGAACAGTTGTCATTGCCAAATGTCGGCAAATCACCAGGATGCTTAGGCCGGGTGAATCCCAGCTCGCGGAGGAGGGTCAGGGTTTCAGCCATAAATTGACCAGAAGCATTCCATTGGTGAGTGTATCCTGATGCCAATCCTAGAAAGTAGCTGGTCGCAGCATCATCGAGGGTTTTCGGCTGCTTGAGCTGCCACTTATGCCCACGTGTTAACAGCGCTATCTCACGGCATTTTTCAACCATGACGACGGCTCGAGGAAACAGGTGGGTGCTGTGTTGCGCCTTGAGATGCTCTCGCGCGCTTCGTGGGAAGGATGCGACAAGGGCACAGATCATACTCGCTAGCAGACCTAGAAATTCAGGCTTTGTACGGTCTTCGCGGTTGGCGAATGACTGGCGGAATGTAGGCTCGTGTGGGAACGGCGCAAGTGGATGTATGTAGGTGAAGAAGTCGTCAACCAGCAGTTCCAACACAGGCATAGGCGCAATGGATTCGGCATCAAAACTCTCGGCAGAGATGTTCATTAATGTCTTCGCAGCAGTCTGCGGCGACGGTGATAAAGAACCGAATACAGCAGCTGCCACCGCTGCAGTCGCCGCCGATGGGCCTTCAGCTCGTGAGCGCTTAGCAGCCTTCGCAGCTTCGGCATGCTTGTTGGGAGGACCTCGACGCTTTGTCTCACGATTGTAGGTACAGTCTACACCCAGTTCTCGACACGGTCGGCAGGGGATGTTCGAATCGTCGCACTTGACCTTGCGCATGCTGCACATGTCACAGGCTCGTCGAAGTCGAGTCAGCTTGGGGTTGATGGTCGGGTCGCGCATGACAGCTCCATTTCCAGGTATAAGCTGAGTAGGCAATTCGGTTGCATGGGGCATTCCATCTGAAGGAGGATTGTGATCCATAGGCGCATGTGGTTGTTGGTGGCCTACGACCTCGGCGGCAGCTACGGCGGCATGTTGTAGAGCCTGGGGGCTGTTGATATGGTGATTGATAGCATGTGCCGCATCGCTGGCGGCCTGGAGCATCTCGAGCCCATTGCTCGCGTATGCGTGTGCCGTCGCGTGGGAGTTTGGCGATGGTGGAGGTGGTGAGCCAGACATGGCGGCGAGCTGCCAGGCTATGCCGGCCTGCAGCGGAGCACGGAGCTCGTTTGGCGGAGCTGGGGTAAGCCGTAAGCGGGACCCTCGATGATGGCGCCGGACTGGACTGGCTTGAATGGTCACGGCCGTCGCGATGGCTGATTGTCGGAGGATTCCCGGATGTTGGAGGGTGTTGAAGCGAGGTGAGGCCGATGAGCCGAAGGGAAGAATTTGGCGGACAGGAGAGTCACGTGCGAATCATTTATGTCAGCTGGCTATCTCAAGCTCCATCTCAGCTACCCTAGACAGATCCTCATCTCCTAAATTCCCAATTCAAGCACCGTTACTATTTGCCGGCTATGCGATAGTAGAATCAATCTATGTCATGGAACTTTCTATGTTCTCCAGGTTTCTCACTTTTTCGTTTCTTTCAGTGTTGATACGGTCTCTCTGATGAAGCATCAATATTACGTCCAAGTCTGGTTTGGAAGCGCCGACATTGTTAGTTTTAATAAAAAATCACGAACTTCTCATTCGGCCGAAACACATGCCAACAAAGACACGGTAATCTATGCGCAACGTCGAGTCTGACCTTACCGGCCATTGCCCAAAAGCAAGGGATATGTAAATGGCTCATCGTGGGGTATAGATGTTCAATCCTATAACGATATCCCATCGGGAAATTCGGGAATCTTGCATCATGTCCCTGCTTGTCGCTGAACCGCACGGATGACCCGAGATTTTCAGCATGGGCCTTGCGAAACGAGCATCCTCGTCAGTTATTCTAGTATAATGTCATTTCAAGGATTTTGGCTCTGGTACAATGAGGACTGAAAGGCGATATTAAGAGTTGAGAGCAAGTTCTACTGCAGCCTTAATGGGGATTCTAAGGTTACAGATTTGATGGATATGAGCAGGGACTAATTCCCTTGCTTTAAACCTGGCATGCGTCTAGATCCTGAAACAATCTCTTGGTGTAGATCTCGAACGACTTCTGGATTATGGGATTGTCTGATGCTCATCCTCCAATTTTAGCTGTCGCTATCCGCCGCTTGCAAAGGTTATTCGAAGCTTGGAGTTTACACCAATCACATCAAGCTGATTTTCCGTTTATAAAGCAACCATCCAATCGCGGGTTATCCTCACAAGTCGCCCTCGAATGTGCAGCTAACGTCGGAATTTGATATCTGTAGACTGGGAGTTCCTAGATGATTTATTAATATATACCATATTTATATCCTGCTTTCTTGAAGTTCAGACAGATTTCTCCAATACAATATCTTCATCTCATCTCTTCTCGGGTGCGTCCGGCTGGCACCGACAACCACAGACCCTTGGGCAGACCCACTCATCAGCCCACCATCGCCATCGTCTGATAATATCGACCTGGCGTGATGCGCTCAGCTTAACAAACAACCAACGGAGCAAGGCGAGACTCGGGGAAGAGCTTTCGTGTCATGAACACGCGTGTAATCACAGAAGAAGAAGAAAAAGTTGTCATGGACAAGGGACTGAGGGGTAAATTACCAAGGATAAGCAATCCAATAAATACCGAGACCTGGCTGTTGTTTAGGACGGAAGAGTCTGTATTATTGATCTCTTATTTACCAAGATTGAATCCTTCAGATTAACTGTGCCACACGAGATATTTATCAGCTGAGCTTTTTGCTGTTATACCGACTCTTCGCATCGCCTTTCCTCTGTGCCTACGAACTGCGACAACTTCACTTCATCAAGCGACTTATACCCTCAATCTAGTACACGAGCAAAGCATCCAGATCCTCGTCTGACCATCCAGCGACAAAGCTACTCATCTAAACTCCAGTCACAAAACCAACACTGCCGACAAGATGACTTCACGACCTATGAAGCACATTGATCGCGAGGATCTCTACACAAACCTCGAAGCCCGTGTTCAGTACCTTCACTCATTCCTCGACTTCTCTAGCCGTACGTTACACCTAACGCATTCATAACAAATTTTGGACACAAATTTCGCAATTGGCAGCGGCCTCGACCCTTATGTGAAGCTCAACTAACAGTTCGCGTTAACAGGCGACATTGAAGCTCTCATCACTGGCGCAAAATACGTCAAGGCTCTAATTCCCGCCGTCGTCAACATCGTTTACAAGAAACTCCTACAATACGACATCACAGCCCGTGCTTTCACCACCAGAAGCACTTCCTTTGAAGGTCCTCTCGATGAAATCCCCGACGAAAACAGTCCTCAAATTCTCCATAGAAAGATGTTCTTGCGCGCCTATCTGATGAAGCTATGTTCGGATCCTAGCAAGATGGAGTTCTGGGAGTATCTGGACAAGGTTGGGTATGTGATCCCTCTCAAAAGCATAGATTATGAGCCTGACTGACTCCACTAGAATGATGCACGTTGGTCTTGGTCGCAAGCACCCCCTTCACATTGAATACGTCCATCTTGGTATCTGCCTTGGTTTCATCCAGGACATCATGACCGAGGCCATCCTCTCGCATCCTCGTCTGCATATTCAGCGCAAGACAGCTCTCGTCAAGGCACTCAACAAGGTCATCTGGATCCAGAACGACCTCATGGCTAAATGGCACGTCAAGGATGGTGCTGAGTTTGAGACTGGCGAGTCTGATATCGAGATTGAGCGCGAAGGCTATCTGCACGGAAAGCGCATAATTGGCGAGGGCAGTGGTTCTGGTACTGAAGATGATGCTTCAGAACACCATCAACCAAATGCCCCTTCGAGAATCCCGCATCCTAGTGGTATGCCAGCTAGTGGCGTGTGTCCCTTCTCGGGGATGGGCGCTCCGGCTGACGATGAAGAGAAATAGGCGGTTGTATCTTCTGTGTTTGAGAGCGGTCTCAAGTGGAGGTGACGATGGAGTTTCAACAATACATAGTTGGCGTTTGCGCATAATGACTTATCATGGATGGTAGGATCGGGGCATTCGGGGTTCAGGGAAATCTTTTGGCATAATTCTTTAGGGAGTATTAGTACGTGAACGACGGGAGAAAGAAAACCACGCCTCTTTTTGCATTTGTTCATAATTTTCCTCTGTGATATCACTTGATTGACTCCATTCATAAGTTTTAGTTGATATCAGAAGGAAATACTTGGTGTTTTTGCAGGTGTCATGTTGAGAGCATGGCCTTCGACTACTTGCGCACGAGGCATTATTTTAGAGCCCACAAGTGTGTGGTCTCCCAAGCTACTTATCAAGGAATCTTCGTTCACATGGAAGTCACCAAATGAAGTTTTCATCTCTTGCGTCATGGCGCTGGAGCTTTTAGTCCTCCTCGGAGGGGCAGCGGATCCACGATTGACAGATCACGATTGTTTGGAGTCTGGACCACTCGTCACATCAAGGCTCCTGGGCGATACCCAACTAGAGGCTCCATTCGATATTAATATGAGACAAGTGATTGGATCATGGTTGGGCTTCTGTAGCGGGATGACGGGCAGTTGAAGAGGTTTTTGTCATTGGCGGAGACTGAAAATGTGCCCCTCGGTGGGGTTCTTTGTGTATGAGCTTGAGCCCAAGATGATGTGATGGGCTTTGCAACCAGAGGAAAAAGGAAGAGAATCTTTGTCGAGGGAGGATCTTCTCGAGAATAAAAGACTCAATATGGCAATTGCTTCTGTGTGTGTCAATATCAGGAAGTTCTTGCCGCTTATAACGGCGTTACCGGGCCGGGATGTTAAATCACTGTTCGGTTCTAGACAGTCTCGAACCTCTTGGAAACATCAGTTCAACCTCCAATAGCAGCTCGTTGATAAACCACACTGAGCCAAAACAGAGAAAGATGCACAAATAGAAAGAGCGAAGTAGAGCAGAGACTGCAGGCAACGAGACATGCCATTCTCAGAGGTTCCTCATAGGATCGCGTATCCGGGTGTAATACTGTGTGTAACAGAGTCCATAAAGTTTTATCGTGACCCGACCAACGAGAACATGAAGATGCAGCCCGTTTTTCCTATTAGGCAGCGGAAGAAACAAAAGAAGCAATTTGAAAAGAAAACAAAGAGATAATGAGGAAATTGCTAGTTAAAATGGCTCAAAGATGAATGCTTTGACGGAGCCACCATCGATGATTATCTGCACGCAGGGTGACAACCAATTATCAGCAATATACCTGTCAATGATCGGATATTATCGCGGGACTGTCAGAAACGAAGTAGAAACGCCCGAATGAAGAATGTCAACTACCGGGAACGTGCGGTCACATTTGGCGGTGGATGGCTCAAAATATGAGAGTTGGATGATGGAGGCATGATGATGGCCCGGCCCGCCCATGGTGTCTGTGTCTTTTTAGCAGGTGGTGTAAAATCGATGGCGGGGTCATTTAGCACAGGGCGGCTCCGGGGGATAAGCCCCGGATGCGGCTCGATATGAACGGACTTGCACCCGAAAGCTGACCAGTCCACGGCTAATCTTGAAGGAAATGCGCACCGACTTTTTTTCCAAGGTGGGATTTGGTGAGTAAATGCAGCGTCATATTTCATCAAGCTTGGACTATGCTTATGATACTCAACTCCATGCTGTACTGAGCAGAATTGCGAACAATATTGGAGGCTATCGCAAAGTATCATGAGCTTTACGCGATCCTGCAAGTGCGCTGGCATCTCGAGACTGCACCTCCGTCAAAGGGGGTCTCACCGTCTTTTGTTTGGTTCGGTCTGGTCTGGGGGCACAATCACTGGTGCCTGTGCCGTATTGCTTGTTTGTTGTTGGTGCATTAACCTGTGGAGACTTTGAATAGCTTCTTATCGATCATGGAAGTGGAACTGAAGCTGATTGTCGATGATGATTAGAGCTGGCAGCCTTGGGAATGATGACTGTACGCCTGGTATGGGGGTTAGGCATGGCACTGGGAAGTTGAGGACCATAAAGGTCTCAAACCAAGCATGATCTTCCAGGGTTGGAGACTCTATTTTGACTTCAGGCTTGTAGAAGATCATGAGAAGCGGTATCGCAGTCAGCGACAAACAGCGAAGTGCCTGTTTTGCAAGTTCTTACGGCAAACAATGTTTTCTCATAAGTAAATTATAACAGAGCTTGATAGAGATAGATAACCAGACGTCAGCAACTAGAAACGCTGAGTAAGGATTCCCTACGCTTTCTCAGCATCTTGGATAATTGCAATAAGCAGTAAATGGTGTTGTCAGCCGAATTATTTTTACTACCCCTCCCCCGCGATATCCCCAACTCATGGCACGCACGGTCACATGGAAAACAAACACCATGCGAGGCCCGGATATCTCATTCTATCACCTTCTACTGGTATGATCCGATATATAGGAAAAGACAGCTAGTCCGCAGATGGCGACTGCCATTGAGCGGAGATATAGGTAGAATGACACTGGTACCAACTCAATCACCTCATGATGTTAATTGAAGCATCAATGTTGGAGACAATGCAAGCAATGATACTAAGCTCTGAAGATACTGTCCCTCCACTATATCTACAGCATGCGTGTTGATAGGCAAGACTAGGCTATTTCAGACATTGAATGTTCATCTGTACCTGTACCTGATCGGCATTCGTCTCTGGGTTCACTCAAGCTGGGCAACCCAAGTCAAGGCACCTTGGCAACTGTCGGGCCTTTAAGAATTTTGCTCCGGCGCGTGAGCTAGAAGGTGTGCTGAGGGCTCATGATACTGCGATAAAATGGAGAGATTTGGTTTCTGGGGTACATAGACGAGGAGAAGTCACTTGATCTGGCTCTTTGAACAGGTCTGCCTTTGAATTGGATGAAGGAAGATGTTCAATCGCTTTCAGAGTGATTTTGAGTGTCGTACCCACTTTGTCCAGGCCCAGAAAAGTCACCATGTGTTATTTTTATGCACCCGCAAAAAAGCAAGGCACCTGGACCTTAACTGCGAGGAAATGCCCCACCAACCTCTGTATGTACTGTATGTACAGCAGTTCCCATGGGCATGGTTCGTCTCAGTAACACACGACGATGAGTCGCCGAAACCGCCCGGCCCGACTTCAAGACTAACTTAGACCAGACTGTGCCTTGACTTGACTTAACTTATTATGTCTCTTGGGGCAGACGCATGTAGCTCCTAAACAATCTAACGTCACCGTTGCTATCCCCCCCAGTTACTATTACCTTGTCCAGCCTGTAGAATCGCTTTCTTTCCCTTCGCTTCTCCCTCTTAGTCCCGCTCAATCTTGACCTACACTACCATCCCTCCTCCGCCTCAACTTTACGACCTTTTTATTCTTTCATCCCTCTCACTCAACCACTTTTTTTGCCTCGCGCAGCTTGTATAGTCAAGCTGTATCGCCCTTCGCTTCTATCCTATCCCTTTCCACCTCATATTAATCACGGAATACGCGCGCGCATTATACACCTTCCTCACGAGAGAGACGGCGATCACCTTCCTCCGACAAGACAACACTAAAGGAGACGCCAGCTGACACCTCCTCGTACACGATTCTCCTCATTCTCATCCTCTCTCGAGCCTGATTCTCAGATCACAACTTCATCAGCAAAATGGCAACTACCAGCGAAAACACTGGTACGCCCAACTTGCGCCGCCGCGAGTCCTTGTCCGAGATTCGAGCTGCCAACCCTGATTTGGCTCTGAGCGGTAACATTATCTCGGCTACCTTCAACACACCGCATTCTTTCGTTTATCGAAAAGGCGGTGATTGGGTATGTAACTCTTCACCTCGCTTCGCTTCGCTTCCTCAACATTTCATCTCGTATCAGTTACTGGGGTGGACTCCAGTCTAGCTTGATTTTCCCCTCTTCTCCAACCAGAGCTAGAGAGCTCCCGCCAGCTTCAGCTCCCCTCCCCCTCGTCACATGAAAATTGACCTTGGGCTAAACTTTGGTTCTCATCACAGGACTTGAAATCTCGTCGCGGTCAATCCGCTCTTTTTGACTCCTTCGCATACCTTTCCTCCGACGCTACTCCTTGGAATCATACTGTCGTTGCTTGGACCGGCGAGATCGACGCTCCAACCGATGACGTCGTTTCTTCGCCCGGCACGCCCGCCCCAAACACTTTTGGTGCGACATCGCTCAACGCCCTCTCCGCGCCTGTTCCCATTGATGGCAACACGCGCCTACCGACTCCTCCCCCAATTGATGGCCTTTGGGTTCCCCGTGAGGACCAAGAACGCCTCGAGTACCGCTTGTCCCACAACAAGACTATTCGCACCTACCCAGTCTGGCTGTCCGATGAGTCCGAGGCCACTTCAGAAGGTATCCTTTTGAAGGACCAGGCCCGATGGCGACGATATGCCGAGCACGACCTCTACACTCTTTTTCACTACAAACAACATGAACCGAACGATGGCCGACGCGAACGTGTTCAATGGGCCGATTATTATAGGATGAACCAGAAGTTTGCCAATAAGATCATCGAGATTTACAAGCCTGGTGACATCGTTATCATCCACGACTACTTCCTCATGTTGCTTCCAAGCATGTTGCGACAGAGAGTACCTAACATGTACATCTCGTTCTTCTTGCATTCACCTTTCCCCAGTAGCGAGTTCCTCCGCTGTCTGCCCCGCCGAAAGGAGGTTCTCGAGGGTGTTTTGGGCGCCAACCTCATTGGCTTCCAATCCTACAGCTACTCTCGCCATTTCCTGAGCTGCTGTACACGAATCCTTGGGTTCCCATCTGACACTCTTGGTATTGATGCCTATGGAACTCGTGTCCAAGTCGGCGTCTTTCCCATTGGCATCGACGCTGCCAAGGTTGAGAGCCATGCATGGACTGATGCTGTAACTGCGAAGTACAACGCGCTCCGCGAGCTTTATCATGGCAAGAAGATCATCGTTGGCCGTGATCGCCTTGACAGTGTTAGAGGTGTTGCCCAGAAGCTCCAGGCTTTCGAGCGCTTCCTCGAAATGTACCCTGAGTGGCGTGAAAAGGTTGTCCTCATCCAGGTCACCTCACCTACTAGTGTTGAGGCAGAGAAGGAGGATCTGGAAGACGATACCAAAGTTGCGACCCGTGTCAACGAGCTTGTTATGCGCATCAACGGCATGTATGGAAGTTTGGGCTTTTCTCCTGTCCAGCACTACCCACAGTACCTTAGCCAGAACGAGTACTTTGCTCTCCTGCGTGCTGGTGACATCGGTCTCATCACCTCTGTTCGTGATGGCATGAATACTACAAGTTTGGAGTACATAATCTGCCAAAAAGAGGGCAATGCTCCTCTCATTCTCTCCGAGTTCAGCGGTACTGCCGGCAGCCTTAGCGATGCCATTCACATCAACCCCTGGGACCTCAGTGGTGTTGCCGAGAAGATCAATGCCGCTCTCACCATGTCCGAAGACAAGCGAAAAGAGATGCAGTCTCGGTTGTACCGACATGTCACTGAGCACAATGTTCAGTCATGGATCACTAAATTCATCCGCAAGGTATACAACGTTCTGGGAGACAGCAGCACTGCCAATTCCACTCCTTTGCTAGACCGAGCTCTTCTCCTTGCCCAGTACCGTTCAGCCAACAAGCGTCTATTCATGTTCGACTATGACGGCACCCTGACGCCCATCGTGCGCGAGCCTAGTGCTGCAGTGCCCTCGGAGCGTCTCATTCACACCCTCGATCTGTTGGCGTCTGACCCCAAGAACGCTGTATGGATCATTTCAGGACGTGACCAGGAGTTCTTGAAACAGCACCTTGGTAACAACCGACGTCTTGGATTTTCAGCCGAGCACGGCAGCTTTATGAAGCATCCTGGCTCTGATGAATGGGAGAACCTTGCAGAAAAGTTCGATATGGGATGGCAGGCTGAGGTCATGGAGATCTTCCAGAAGTATACCGATAGGGTTCAAGGTTTGTCAACCGACACGTGCCCCCCTGAACATGTACTGACATTAATCAGGATCCTTTATCGAGCGAAAGCGATGCGCTTTGACCTGGCACTACAGATTAGCTGACCCTGAGCAAGGCATTCACATGTCACGAGAGTGCCATAAGGAACTCGAGGCGACAGTTGGTGCTAAGTGGGATGTCGAGGTGATGCCCGGCAAGGCCAACATTGAAGTCCGCCCTACGTTTATCAACAAGGGCGAGATCGCCAAGCGCCTCATCACCATGTACCATACCCCTGATTCTCCTGAGTCAGAGGACAAGTCAGGACATCTTGAATTTGCGCTATGCATGGGTGACGATTTCACCGATGAAGACATGTTCCGCAGCCTTAATGCCGCTTCAGGGCCTGTGTTAGATGCCAACCACGTCTTCACAGTCACTGTCGGCGCAAGCACAAAGGTAACATTGGCTAAGTCTCATCTCCTGGAACCCGAGGACGTGATCGAGTGTGTGGCTCTCCTCGCTGGTGTCCAGGATGTTGGAGAGCGTCTTGGTGAAGTGAACCTCGGTGCGCTGAGCGCTGTTGAGGGACACATTCCCAACAACGAGCGGTAATGACAGAACAATTATAATGTTTCCAGGCGTTTTTGGTCAAGACGAAGACAAGATAGACAGGTGATGGGCGTATAGGATGATGGATAGTGGTGAAAGACAAGTAGGCTAGGATATGAAAAATGGGAGGATAGCGTCGAGATATGCACGATGGACACCATTCTGAGCATTCATGATGTTAATTATTGCCTATGTCAATGGTAATGAGTCGAAAGCCAAGAAAATCCTGTTGACTGGCGTAGATGTACTCGAGTGACAATGGCTTATCGTATACCATCGATGGTTATGAATCAACTCCAATTCCCAGCCTCTGTATCCAAGTCTATCCAAAGAAACACCAGAATATCTTACTTATGGTTAGAACTTCTCTGGACTTGTACACTGGGACAAACATCAGATCTGAGATTATAGTTCTCCAAACAAAATTTATTAGCTGAAGCTCACCAAAATCACATCAACGAGTTATCGGTAACGAAGGAGCAAACTCAGCATCCCAAAATTATGTGAAGGAGCACCAGTTTCGCAATGATGCGGATACAGGTGGTCTTGCTACTTCTATCTTGACTTATTGATGCTGGTTTAAACGCAACTGGAGCCGTGATGAATTGGGATCTATTCATTAAGAGATGGGGAACCCTATCTTGCGCAACTGAGAGTCAGAACACTCATGATAAGGCGAATACCCATTGAAGAGATTTGACGTATAAGGCTTTCACTGGTAATTTTCGTATCTTTAGTTTTGTCTGCACACTTATATTCTTTCTTTGCTCTTCTGCCCCGGCAGACCGATATGGCGAGTCGTGAAACTTTCAGCTTTATCATAAACTTAGCTTACATAGTTTCTTCCGGGAATTTAATCTCAGTTATCCCAATCTTCGAGGATAACTTTCCTTCTCTCTAATGTCAACACTTCTTGTGCTGTCAAAGACCTTTTCCTAACACTTCTGCAGCAGATTCAAACCCCCCGATCACACACCATGTATCACCCAGTCAGTTGTGTCTTATGTGGCACCATCATTCTAAGTGAGTTTTCAGATACAATAGGAATAAATCCTGACTGGGAATGGTTTCCTAAGATTCGGACTAGTGAGTAAACGAATTGAGAACCTTTCAATGAGGGTCTGATCGTGTGGAACGCAGTATACGCTGTAGGTAATGGACGGAACAAGGCACGTGTATCAGGCCTTCAGACACGCAAGCCGGGCATTGCCCATAAAATTATGTTTGAACCCGGTATGGAAGAAGTTGGATTCCAAAACGTCGGGGAAGACAACTTGGTCGACTTCATACCCAACCCTGATGTTTTCAGTGAACTCGAGAACAAGGTCTGGGGTTATGCGTTTCCTGATGCCTGCTTGCTACATTCTCTACCAACTGTCGGAATAATGGATTTGACCAATACGATCAGGTTCTTTTGACATTCTCAGATCGTTTCCTGTGGCGCATGGAATCATGGATTTGGGGCACACCTACGAGGGCCGCCGCAAGAGAATGAAAACCTTGGGTTGCCTCCCAAACGAGCGCATGCTTCTTGATCGCTTAAGTTGGCCCAGCCATGAATTCGTGATGGACTCTCTGGAAGCAACGTTGCTGAAACAAGCGCTGCGAGCGGTCAGACCAAAAGACGAACAGGACTCTAACTCCGACTCTCACATCGAAAAGCCGGCAAAGTTATCTCGAAACTATCAAGATCCGTTCAGCAAGCTTCCAGAGGAGTTGAGATGTCAGATCATGTTATATCTAAGGCCAGAAGGAGTTGAACACCTCAAGAAGGCTTCACCTTTCTGTGACTTGGCTGACTGGAACTCTGAGTTCTATCGGTCGAGGTTCTGGCCGGGACGCGATTATCCTTGGTGCTTTGGCGCGGACCAAGAAACGTTCACACCGGGACATTGGAAGAAGTTCCTTTTAACATTGGTTGAGTTGGACCAGGGGGGCCATCTGGAGACTCGAATGAGGGTATACAAGCTATCGGACAAATTGCGACAACTCATACAAGAGAGAAGACTTACACCGGTGTGTGCCGGGCTGCCAACGAAGTCTCCCTTTGTACCTTTACTTCCAAAGTCAAAACCATCAAGGGGAAGATGGTCCAACGCTGTGTCTACGGTAAGTGACCCCAGGAATCCCATCTAGTTCTGGTACTAGAGCATTATGGAACAGCGATGCTGCCATCCCCGTGGGTTTCACGTCAATCCATGTTCCATGGATACGTCTCAATGGAGAAAGGCACATTTCTGGAATCAGGTTCGCCAAACATGGTATTGATAGCGTCGAACTTGGCTACATGAAACCGAAGCAAGAAACCAAGGTCTGCTGGGAAGAAAACAATGGCTGCGATGCCCAGAAAGGCCGGGAGCATGTTATTGGTTTTGAAGTTGCAATGGGTGTCAGGAATACGAAGCCCCGCAGTCTTCTGATCGTCAAGGGGAACTTCGTCATGGGTTGGAGGCTCTGATTAAGTCACAAAACAAAGACTGTTTATCGACAGCGAGTGGACGCATGTGTCTGACATGAGAGCAAAATTCGATGTAAGCAGCCGGCTACTTCATTTCTCATGTATCTGACTCCGTGATAACTTCTTATTAGGCCCTTAAGATGGTTTCTATAAGCCACCTTTACAGCACACACTTCATAAACTCCCTTTCAGAAGATTCGTTACATGACTCTTGCTGTGGCATCCCAGTATACCCGATCCCAAGTGGACGCTGACAGGAGGCGATTGCACTAGTGTACAAAAAACAGACCCTTTTCCTCCCCTTTGTGGTCCATTTTATGGGTGAAGATATTGCCAAGATACGGGAAATCGAAGTTTGCTACGTACGCCAGCACCAATGCTAATACCCAACATGAGATATTTTGGGCATTGGTTTCAATCTTGAGGGCCAGAGCCAGGGCCACGCACATATCATCAGACGCCTGTACGGTACTAAGGCGGATATTTTTACTCTAGATTCTGCTGGTGGCGAGTGTCTCACGAAAGTCAAGACCTTCCGTCATGAACGTCGCATATCCGGCGTAGGGGTAAGCTCCCAACGACAACAGTATTTCATAATGAGGTAGAACAACACTGAAACATACTTCCAGTTTTACACCAGCAAGTCAAGGACATTCCTTGCCCCCTATGACTTTTGGTCAGAAGATTATTACCACACGAGCCTGTATGCTGATGACTCATCTGAGACTATGTGCAAGACTATGGAACTTCTATCCGGGGAAATTGTGGGCTTCTTTACAAAGACAGTAAGGGTGCCCCGAATTTGCTGTTCTCAGATGCTGACACATAGCTAGTGGAATCTATCAGACAAAAGAGCCATAGCCTCGTTGGGACTTGTAGGGGCCAATGCAAAGTTCAAGTTATCGTGGAAAGATTGTGGAAGACAGTATGAATGGGACGATATTCAGGGCTGAATATAAGACTACAATAAGGAGATTCAATATGCAGATCGAATTGTATAGCTGTTAAGAAGCAAATCTGCTGGGAGACATATATGGTTGGATCAAAGCGGTACTTGGAGTCTTGGTTGAAGGTGTAGAGTATCTGGGCCGGGTGAAATGCTTGCAATTTAGGTGCTTTTTTTCTTAGCACCTCATGGTCCAAGACCAGTATTAATATTGGGACTTTAAATATGTATTTATTTTTATATTTTTGATTGTTCTGAAAATGGTGCTCTAAGAAGTAACTTCATTATGGCATGCAGCTCGTGCCACCTATTCGTGCGCTGCCGCGCCTTGGCTATCTTGTAACGCTAAAACCCGTCTATTATGGGATATGTATACAGTTTAAATGATCTATTACAGTCCCATCTCACTCGGAGCCAATGTCGACAGCAGACCCGTCATGGTCAAACGATCCTCACTCCCACCTCGATCAGCCTTCTCCACGATAACGCTATGATCTCTGACTTTGACCCCCTTCAAGTCCCCAACGCCATCTCCAGCACCATTAGGCATATACTCCTTCGCATACGAAGGCAAGTTCACCTTCTTATTCTTAATCACTGACTCAATGGAGTATACAACATCCTCCGCTACAGGGTACGCTTCTCGAAGCTCCATGAGTGCTCGGCACGCTTTTATAAATGTTTCGAGTTGGATAGGGCTTTCTTCAATAGCAAAGAGGACCTTGAAGGCACAGACAGAACTTGCTTGGATGAGCCAAAATTCGTTTCTGAGGGTATATAGAGCGCGGAAATGCCAAATTGTTGACATGGCGTTCGTTGCGTGGGCGTAAGATGTGAGACGGGGATGGAAGGGACCGAAGATGGACTTGGGAACATGGTCGAAGGGTTGGAGAATGCTGATTACTACAAGATCTGCGGCGAGGCTGGATGCATGTTGGTTACCGTGATCTTCTGCTCGTCATCCTGTATAACACTTACTGTAGTAGTATAGCTGAGGGTAATACTGCATTCTCGGCCCTTAGCTCTTCGGGTAAGGAGAATTTCCACTCCATGATCTTAGAGTACAACTCAGCCGCACGACCTGAATTCTGACATGGCGAAATTCCCTGTTCTAAAGGCATGAGAAACTGGAGAACCTGCTCCGTAATCTCCGTAAAATTACATTCTGCCTCGAATATCTCACGCTTCATTGATCGCTGGGGCACCGCTGAAACGGGATCCGGAAACCACCAATATTCGGGATTCTCTGTCCTATTCAACGGTGAAGTCTCTTCTTGCCATGTCTTCACTCTTTTAGGTTTTTTGATAGTATGGCGACGACAGAGTCCGTGCATCGGCTTCCTGGGCCAGATATATTAGCTTGATTGAGCCATGGTGTGTGTACAACTTACCAGTCCCAGACGTAGAAACCCCACTGTATCGAAGACAAGGCATGTGCTTCAGCTCTCTGTCTTGATCCCGCAATGGCAGTGTCAGTGGAGCGATATATATCATCAAGTCGAAGCGCCATGTACCGCGTTTGCATAAGACTGTGAAACTCCAGAGCCGTTCCTCCATCACCTAAAGCACCTTCATACACATACATAAGAGCTAGGCCTTGCACAACTGGCAACGAAGGCCGTTTGTCTTCGACTTTCAGACATCGAATGGCTTCTTGGGCGAATAATTGACCTCTTGTGCTTAGTTCGTCTGGTATACTGAAAGTTATTGGGTTTGTCGAGTATAGCTATTTCCGCAATTTTTAGCTCAGAGAGACTTAGAAAGGGGTTGACAAAGCCTACATACGCAGCTAACAGCCAAAAGAGCATTGACTAAGAACGGTGAGCAGAATCGTAGTTCTGAGGGTGCACCTAATGTCGTAGGATCGAGGTTCTTGAGATCATCCTCGAAGATAGTTCGGTCGATGATCCGGTTACATGCTGTATCCCAGGTCCAGAACAATAGTAATAAGTGAGTGAGAAACTTGTCGTCCTGTAAGACGTTCGTCCATCGTGAAAGCGGAAGTGTCAATCCAGGTAGGCCAATTATTGTAGAGTCGTCGGAGGTTCGGTGCTGGGCTTCTGGCCAGGCTTCCTCTAGACCATGACCGGGTTGACCACTTCTAGTAAATGTTAGACGGCGGTTGAGAGCTTTCACGGTGTACTCACGAAGCTGTAGGTCTAGCATATGTCTGCTGCTGGGGATGGGAGAAGCTCATGCGTGCTGCCGAGAAGGTTGGTGGGCTGGCACTTCCAGACGTTGTAGCACTGTTAGACGTATTGTTGTCGTTTCGTAGTAGAGGATGTGCTTGTTGCCGAGACATGGGGGTGATCAAACCGTCGCTCTGAAGGTCCTCAGCAACACTCTTGAGGTCCTTCCCGGCTCGTATTCTCCGCAATATCTCGTCTGTTTCATGAGGTTCTCTGTTCTTCAGCGAAGTATATAGGCTCTCGTGATCAATCATTCGTTCTTTGAGTTCCTCGTGCTTCCGTTTTATGGCGGCGGCTTCGGCTTCGTACGGGTTACTCGCATAGTGGCATTCACGACCAGCGGCGATGCACCCCGAGCACCTTGGTCTTTGGCCATTGCACTACACACATCAGTATCTTTCTTTTTACTACAGAGGGTTCTACGACCTTGGCTTTGCGTTGTCTGCAAGCTTGGCATGCAGTCTTGACAGAGGTCCGTTTAGGGATACTTAGCTTTGATGGAGGTCTAGAAGAATCCCCTTCTCGAGTTGGGCCTGGAAGAAGAGTTCGAAATCGACCAGAAGAAGAAGAGGACGCAGAAGCAGGGTTATCGTCCATATTTGTCCTCTGAAGAAAGGTCGAAAAAGGTAGTTGAAGGTGCAAGATTTGAAGAACAGGCGACTAAAGATCAGCGACAGGCATTTTGGTGAATCAACCGATTATGGGCAAAGAGAAGGGGCAAGTGATTAATGCTGATTTCTAGCTGTTGCTTTGCCATCTTCTCGTAAACTCGACGACATTTTATCTGCATATGATGTATACACGACGTCACTTTTGCCCTACTTGGCCCCGGAGCTTTCGACAAGCGAAGATGAGTGAGCTTGAATATCCATTTGAGTCACTTTCACTTTTCACACTGACACTGACACTGGATATAAATCCCCGAGTTATGTCCGCACTGACGTTTGATCAATATCAGCTAGACCACCAGCAAAACTTTGGTTACTTTGGCCTACCTGATCTAGGCCTACTATGACATACCACCGTCTTAGAATAGTCATTTAACTAAAGTTCATCGTTATACATGCAGTTCCAATCTACAGACCCCCAAGATCATTCTTTAACTCAGTGCATTACAGCTCCGCTCAGCTCTACCTCTGAGCAACCCCAGCACTATCACTACCTATATGTCATCATAAACATCAAGAAACGAATCAACCTCCTCATCTCATAATCAATCTGTAAACAGAGCCGTGACTCCGTTGCCAAACCAACTGCCTCCCCAATCAAGAAAAGGTCATGAGAATCCTGAGAAACAAGTCTAAGCCAAACATCTTGATAACGCCAGCGAACAGGAACGCTAAAATCACAGGGTATCAAATTCAAATCCATCCCTCAATCCCACAAGCGTCGAACATTACCAACACGTCTCCCATTCTCTGAGTCTGGTTCGATGAATATCAATAAAAGAAATGCAAGGGTATCTGACCAAGTTAACCCTGTAATTATCACGAGACGTGTGAACAAGGGGTCGGGAATACCCGAATTCGACAAACTCATGCACCACTCTCGCTTCATCCAACAAATCAGGATATCGTGTCGACGTGACAGGCCTTTGTTCAGCGCTGCAGGCCATGCCTCAACTCAGGTGAGAAGTGAGCCGGAACACCCTTATAAAAACAATAGGAAATGTTGTTAAAGAAAGAAAACCATCTAACAAGCTCAGCTTGCCTCGCAAACCTCCAGAAGTCAGACGTTTCGGAATGTTGAAGAAAATGTCGGTACTTTGGGTGGGCTGCCAATGCCGGTGAGATATCGTTAAATGCTATCATTTGAATCCGAAACCAAATTCATGCAGAGTAGGGATTTCGTAGTACCAAAAAAAGAGAATTCCATGGTCGTGTATCATGCAAATAGTCATGCCCGCAACGTGCATCATCTCCGCTGTCGGGTATAAAGAAAAGATCAAGCCGGTTCAAGGAAATAATTCATAAATCATCAAATCGTTGTCGTCTTGAATCGACGGGGTGGATTCAACAGTCAAGTTGGTTAAGTGACTGTCTTGTTGTGCCCGAGTTGAAGGGCGAAAGGCATGTTCTAGCTCAATATGCTGCAGCAGTAGATCCCTCACCCGTTGCAACGGCAACTAACGCCTCAAGGCGACCGAGTGAGCCATTACTACCTGGTCGCCCTTGCTGCTGCTGCTGCGAATGTTGAGTCTGTTGGTGCTGGTTCTGTTGGTGCTGGGGGTGCTGCTGAGCTTGCAGAGGCAATTGTTGTGACTGCTGATATTGAGGATGGGGAGGTGCTTCTTTGACGGGGAATCCACTGAAACCAGTAAAGTTTGGGTGTACCATCCGATCAACGTGAGCAAACCGTGGATCTTGCTGCTCCTGCGGCGGTCTGCTGTCTCTGTGGGCAGATACAGGCCCGTTGTACCACCCACGGCGCTTGTTTTCTCTTGATGTTGTAATGGATGGGGCCGACATGGTATGTTGATGTAGAGATCGTGGCGCCGACGTGGGTGGAGGCTTAGTACCCTGGTATGCTGGTGAAGGCCTCTCCTCGAAACGGACAGTTGGGGGGTTGAGCCGTACATGCTCTGCTTGGGCCTGAACAGCTTTGTTTGCCTCAGAGGCCCAGGTACCAGCGCTATCGCGAGGCGGGGTGTTGTGGTTGATATCAAGGCGATTGAGACCACGTTGAAGGCTGGCATCGTACAAATTCAGGTTTCGTCTCTCGTCCTGCATCGGGGTCTCGGGGAGGTGAGGTTGATAAGCACGAATGTGAGGCTCTGGATCGACCATCATAGGCGAAGTCTGTCTCCTAGGCGGGGTGGCAGGTCGTGGAAGAGGGTCGAACGATTCGATACCGGGCAGACGGAAAGACGACTGGGAGTTGGAAGGGTTCGCGATCGGCGGTGGTGGATTCGGGCGGACAGATGACTGATTCACAACAGAGCTTAGCTGACTGGGGTTCCCATTGATATTGCGGCTGTCTGGGTGCCATGTTCTTCGGCGCCAATCACTCTCGGACATTGACTCTTTGCGAGACCATTGAGAAGTCGACGAGGGAGTTGGGGACGGAGGGATGCCGTTACTGGTTGGCGGGAAAGCACCCACATTCGAAGCATTGGTAGGAACGGGCCCAAACATCATCGCTCTTCCTCCTGGAGCTCCTGGGGATTGAAACGGGTTTCCTGGGACACTCAAACGACGACTAGGCGTACGACTTCCTGAGGTATACATGCTGTGAGAACGTGAGTGTGAGGTTGCTGGGGAAGACACGCCCGGTCCCCATCTGGGGCTGCTCTGCCCAGTTGAGAATGTGGATGAAGTTGGGGTTCCGAATTCACTAGGAGAAGCAGGTCGGTAATGAGGATAGGAGCCGTCCATAGCACTCCGATATGACTCCAGCGATAGTCGTGAGCGAGGATCTGCCATTACCAATGGAGGTGGTCGCCGTCTCGCATCTTGAACGCTGTAAGCCGAACCGATAGAGCTAACACTGGTGATACTTGACGTAGAGAGTGATTTGGAGTGTCCCCGTTGAGGGCCGCCAGCACTGCCGCCTGTCGAAGCTCTAGCTCGATTGCCGGCTTGCCTTATTCGATCAGGTCGCATCTGCCGCTGAAACCGGGAACCAGTTGCAGCTAAAGAGTCCAGAGGAATGTTCTCGTTCACATGAACCGTCTGTGCGTGTTGTCTCAGATTATCGAGCCTCGAAAAGCGGCGCGAGCAATGGCATTGGAATGGACGTTCGCCTGTGTGCTTTCTAGGGATAGTCAGCATCAACATAGACCAAGGTGAATCAGGAGATGAGGGAGATTACGAACCTAATGTGTCGAGCCAGATGCTCGCTGCGAGTGAAGCTCAGGTTGCAAGGTGGATAGTCGGTGCAGTAAAATCGCTGCGACTTCTTCTTCTTGCTTGACCTGGGTCCTTCTCCTCCAACACTTTCGTCATCAGATCCAGCGCCATCCTCAATGGTACCAGTCTCTCCATCGGACTCGTCCATGTCCACGTCCCCCGAGTCTCCTGATTTGTTTGAATGCCGTGAATCGTGACGCCGAGGCATCTTCGGTTTAGGCGGTTGTTCAGGCATCTGTATCCCTTGAGGGAACGGACTCGATGGAAGAGGTTTCTGACTAGCCAGGTTGAAAGTGGACCTTGTCGGAGTAGCACCATCGTCGGTAGGTATTTGTGAGTGTGTGTGAGGGGCTGTGTTAGGCCGAGGAGTTGCGGTCGACGAAGCCATGACGTCTTCGCGGGAGACTGTCATGGCCAGCGGTGAGTTTACTGGTCTAAAAGCGGCCGCCATGGCGATAAAGTCGAGATCAGTACTGGCAACAATATTATAGATATCAGTGACGCTATCACCGTTGCGCAGGGCCACCTCTTGGGAATGGACGAGAGAGATGCCCGGCGGAAGGCAACGTCCTGGTCACACAGGTACGAGAAGTCGGTCGGGTAATCGTTATGCACCGCTGTATGTGCTATCGGGACTGCAATAATTTGCACTTGGATAAGTCAACAACCTTACTGAGGCCAAGAAGTGCGAGAAGACCGAAGCGCTCAGCAGTAGATGCGAGGCGGGCTGATGACGGCCAGACACAGACAACCCAGTAGAGGACGAAAACCTTCGGAAGATGGGGATATGGAGATAAGAAGTAATAGTCTGGGGGGTCAGGATGGAACGAGACACGCACACACAAAACGGAACATGCACAAGTCGAGGCTGAGGGCGGATCCCGGCGGGATAAAGGGATAGAAGAAGTAAGAGGGGAGACGATGAGGATTGGGAGGACCGTGTGTGAGAGTTGTAAGAGAATGAGTAGAGGCGTTCTCAGGCTCCTACAGTACCCACGGCCTGCTAACTAAGGCCCGCCTTAGAGCGTACGCAGAAATGCCGGCGGGGGAGGGAGGCGTGCGTAGTGGTGATGCAAGCGAGCCAAGATCAGGGCCTAGATCCGTGAAGTGACACGGACCAGGCTGAGGAGTTGATAATATTTTGTGAGCGACAACTGCAAAAGCGATGTAGTCAAACTCATTCGACAAAATAATTCGTCACTGCTGTCCCTTGTGGTTGCAGCGTTCAAGTGATCCAGGGATAACCGAAAAAGTCAAAATTGAAACTGTATGTACGTTGCTTGCATACAAAGACTGCAGCGACAACGTGAACCAAAACGTGCGTGACGCAAAAGAAAAATAGGTTGACAGTCGCAACTGGTGAGTCGAGACAGGGGCACAGAGAGAAAAAGTGGCAGGGCCGCAGGGGCAAGCGTGGCGATGATGTATGTCTATGGTTGCTTTTCCGCCCCAAATCGATTGTCTGTGGAGTCCGGATCCGGGATGGATGCATGGAGACAGGATGGAGTCGCCCAACTCTCTTGTTTCCCTTGCACTAAGACGGAGTCTTTGTTGGTTGCGTTGCCCGACCAATCAATCTAGAGGTCAGCCACCTCACACAGTCGTCCTTGCTCTTGTCATGCTCATTGATCTGGATCACCGTAAGTCGAAGGTTCGACAAGAACCTAAAGTTTTAGGGCTTCCCAGCTGGCTGTAAATCGAGCCTGGCACTGGATGGTCTTGCACGTTGAGTTTCACTGGGCGCAGAGCTCCAGTCTCGGTTCAAACGGCGCCAACACAATTCTCCGCTTTGCAAGTTTGCGACCGATCACAGCTGGCAGAAACCCTGGCAGGGCAAGGCACCAGCTATGGTGGGGAGCCGGTTGCAGGATGAGTCGATGGATGTTCCTTGGAGGTATCCGTATTGTGTCGACAGTACCCAGGCGCGCGGGTCCAATATTGAGCAAAGGCATCGAACAACACCCAGACTGATTGGAGTTGCACAACACCTTGCTGAATAATTCTACAATAACAGCGACTCATGCCAGTCAGAAACGTCAGGTACAGGTCACCTGCACCACTGAGCAGGGGGCGGGCCAGGTACATAGCGCCAGTATGTACCTGATATGACCCATGCGAGGTATAACCCTGTAAGCGCTACAGCTTGATCAACCAACGAGCAGGAAGCTAAGTTAGTGGTAAAGCAAGCTGACAGTTGACCAGCCTGACCAAGAATGATATGGCACTGAAAGCGTCTAGCCTTTTGGTGCGTTGTTTCTCAACTGCTCAGATGTGTAATCATAGTACATGCCCACCATAATATCGGTGAAGCAAATTCCAGACACAGTTTCAATAAATTAGAATTAGCTGTTGGCCAAAGCCTGTGTGGACAGACCAGTCCCTGCTCATGATCTGGATCAGGGCACACACTAACTAGCAGGATTCGCGACTTTGTCAACCTAGGAAGAGCCAGCATGCATGCGAGGGGTTGGGTTCTCAGCCTTGAGTGGACCATGGGGGCCATGTCAACGAGGGTTGGAGACGGCGCTTTGGTAGTTTTCTTTCATGGGACCCCAAATCTGCCGCTGGGCGATGGTAAAAATAAACCTCACGCCTGCTGCTGCATGTTTAACCAAAAACCTTTGGTTGCTTGACTCGAAGCGAAGCCCGTCCCTGGCCGACCAGCCGCAAGGGGTCGTATCGGGGCCTTGGCGTTGAAGTTGCTCCGTACAAGTCCACAAATTTGTTGTAACGATAACACGGTTCCGGCTTTCAATTCTGCTCATGGAGGTTGTCTAAAAATCTTGTCCTTGGCTGTCATGGATGGACATGTTTGCAGCAGCATGCCCCATCGGAGATAATTCCAATAAGCAACGTCGACATGTTTGAGGCAACAAAGGATTGTTCATCGTCTACCACTCGGCGTAGGTACAAGTCATCTGGATCCAGCCGGCTTACCCTTGCGATCTGATCTGATACAGACCCTCACCGCGTACTTAACGCCAACGCGTAGTTGCTTTGCTCAGCTTGGTGATAGGTGGGCTGGAGCATCATGGTACCTGGATCCCGCAGGTTGGTGGGCTTGAGATTCAGGTCGATGATGAACATCGTGCGGGGAGGCAAGCTAGGGGATGGCAGAAAACTTAAGACCTTAGTGCTAGGTGACAGAAATACTTAGGCAAACTTAGGGTAATTAGGGTAAACATTAGGGGCTTTTGATCGATTTATTTTTACACCTTGATTTAGGGTCTTAAGTCTTCTGACACCTACAGGGCAAGCTACGTCCGAGCAAAATGCAACCCTTTGAAATAAAGCCCATCTTTCCCGATACTGAATATGTCTTTGCTGGTTCGTTATTCGCTTCCAATATTGCGGTCTGATTAATTAGAAGGTACCATTGCTTCGATGCACACTGGCGCCGTTGGGCGCAAGCAATGACGTGAAATGTCGCAAATCAGTAATTCGTGGATATAGGGGTATACGGCGGTAGCATGCACCGGCCGTTGTGGAGTTTGAATTGGTATTTGATAGTTCGCAGCATGAGGAGGAGGCTGGTCACTTATTCCGAAGATGCCGTACAAGTCAGTTCAAACTGAATGCTGACCTCGTATGACGCACTGAGGGTCAACCGCCAGCACATTGGTTCCCTTAATGCAGGTTGAACAACAACACTGCGGCTTACTTTAGTAAGTGCCTCTAAAGAGTTTGCATGCATGCATCCCACGGCGGTGTATGCTTGCGGATAGTTCTAGCGTACCTACTCCGTAGTGGATCGGGTCAAAGAACCAGGTGTTTCATCCTGTAGTAAAAGAAAAATAAAAAAAAGTAAAAACAGCCCAAGCTTTAGCAAAAGGGACCCTGAGAGGCTGGAGCATAAGGACAAAGCATTATACTAAATCATCAACTTTGACTCTGGCTCGTCTGATCTCTATCAGAGCCGACATAACAGAATCTGTATGGCGGGTTCAAAGTTCATATCCTGCACCGCAGTTCTTCGCATGAATGAGGCGCACAACACACAGAGCCAAGGCGTGCGGAGAGAGTAACATGGCTCTCATTTGCGTTTCTGCAAGCTCTGGATGGACGTTGCGCATGCACCATGAAAGGAATGCATTTATAATTTGAAGCTCACAAACCGCCCACCCGATGAGAAAAGGCAGGATTCTAGACGTCCATTGATACATGACGATCTGTGATCTTGCAAGCATCTTCCCTTACCCTTCTCGTATGCGGCATACACGTCGTCCATCCATGCCATGGAACGTCTATGTCTATGAACCATGAACCAAGTGACACCATTGAAGAGCGACTGCGTTTCTCTCGTCTCGACCTGCTGCTGCGGTTTTGAGGCTTGGAAAACGTCAGCGATGGGACGGCTGGTTGAAATTGAGTTTTGGCGTCCGTGGTGGTTGGTTGGCGTATCCCTTGAAGGGTCTCCGAGATGTGTTTTCCCAGTCCTGAAAGGTTTCGTTCTTCCGAAGCAGCCAGCTCCGCAGTTGTTTTGTTCCTCCCGTTTCGTTCGGTTTCGGGTCAGTCGTGTCTGATCTGAGTTGTCAATTTTAGCTGTAACTTACAAGCTCTTTGAGGACGGAGCCGCTAGGGAACAGATGTACATCCCAACCTTACAGCAAGTACAACCTCCACAGAATACACAACCCCTCCTTCCCGTCTTGTTCTCTGTTGAACCCCTCGCCCCTCCGCTAGAGCTAGAGACGGTAAGTGCCCCACCCCCTCTGTCTAGGTA
>PVQB02000395.1:0-61317 GCA_002980475.2 Fusarium beomiforme | reverse complement strand
CATGCTTATCAAACACGTTATGGTTAAAGTATTAGCGAAATCTTCAGTTCCGTTAAGATCGTGCTCATTAACGTCCTATTAAAGCGTCAGCAAAATCGTTTCATTTTCCATATTTAGCGACTTGCTATGCGAGTATGCACCGTCATTAGAACGGCTAGTGAGTAAATGTTTGCGTCTTATATTATTATAGACGTTTAGATGATGTTTAGGGTGGAGGACTTAAGGCTATGAAATTGTCGATTTGGTGTGAAGTTTGGCCAGTATGTTGGTAGTAGATGAGATAATGATGGTTCGGTATGGGAAATTTATGGTACAAGTCGCTGCAGTTAGATGGGTTTTCTTGCAATACCTATCGTGCTGCGGGCGTCACGACATTCATACCTAAACCGCTAAATCCATTTCTACCTAACAGGCTGAAATTCTGAGAACCATAGATGGATGTAGATGCGTAGGATACGGCAGAGTTATAGTTCTCTATCTTCTTTTGTATACCGTCACAGGCTCACCAGACACCTCAAGTTTGCTTAGATGGTCTTGTCAGATGGGAGGTCCCCCATGACATCATGCCAGTATGCCACTGTTGGGAGGTATCCACCCCGATAGTGATAGACCTGAGGGATTTTCAGGGTACATTATGGTTCTCCGCAGGCTTAATGGGAATTTGCCAGGCTGAATTCTATGACTATAGGAATGTGCAGGGATGTAAAAAGCCATTACTTATCAATTTCCCGAATCACGATAGTGGGGCCGCATTCAAAATTTACGCTCGCTACTGCAAGGGAAGCCTTGGAGTTTGCCACAAACGCTCAAATAGTGAAGCCAGCAACGCAGGGTTCTTGATATATTTTCTCCCCAATCACCGGGGTGCTGCAATCTTACCTCCTTGTCGGTAGAAGCTCCTTTCGGTGAATCTAGCGAGAGTTTTGATGCCTTCTTTCTTGGCAAACAGTGGCTAATCGTTCCTAGGGAAGCCATTCTCTTAACGCACTACAAGCTGCCGCAATGTCACAGTTCCAAAAACTACAGAAGCGACGAACTACGGCGAATCAGCGACATCTTCATCCTGTTCAGCAATCTCAGCGCCACAAAGCTCAAACTCGACGTCGAAAATGCTTCAAACAAATGTTTCGAAAGACTCATTCATGCTCAATCTCTACAGGCATCGACCACCACGAGAAAGTACAAAGGATGGTATCGATGCTTGTGACGCTCACCATCCGTGAGGTGCGAATTGACACAACCAAAATCGCGAGGGAGAACCAATCCTTCTTCCACCTCTTTGGCAACTTCTAGATGGCGCAGTGGCTCCCTAAGGTAATAGAATACTACTATGGACTAGGAAATAACGCTTTTCCCTCAAGAATGATGGAAATTCCGATGAGAATACACTCATCGTGAAGAAGTGGAACAACCAGGATGTTTGGGTCATGACTCCTAGAAGCTTCCCTGGCGAAATACTGCGGGCCTTGCCAATGTTGCTAGAGGAATACATCAGAACTTGGGAACGACAGGCGATGACAACCTGATGCATGACGGCACTGCATGCGGCGAGTCTGGTCACTTGAGCGGTTTTAGTGAGCCCGAACTTATCACTATTACCGACACAGTTACTTGGGCTCAAGCTATAGAGAAGGCCATTTCCCTCTTGGAACAGTTATGTAGGCCCCGTGTTGACCAAACGTCACTGAAACCAGAGTTGGAGGGCTGGCTAAGCGAGCCACACATCCCCGTTATGCTAGGCGACGTAAATGAATCTCTTTAATTCTGCTGTGTCGGCCACTTACACTCCTGGGTTGCTTTGGTCCATGAATACCGGAGCTGAAGACCTTGAGACTTGGACTTTCGAAAAGGCAATCCCTGCCGAATCCGAGCATAACAGCCCGAAATTCCTTGGCTCCCGCTTCCTTCATCGCTACATCCTTGAGATCAAGAAAGCAAAACACCGCGTCGCATGCAATCACACGCGCAGTCTATTAAATGGGTTCGCGTTGGGATCAAGGCTTTCGCACAATATCGTGATGAGGATACCAACACCAATACCAAGCTTGAAGCCATTGAAAAGGGTTTTGAAGAACTCCCCGATACCTTGAAGCTGCTCCACGGCAAACCCGGAGTTCGCCAAGCTCATATCAAAGAGCTCTGGGCTCTATAGCTCGAACAGACCGGTTGGATTCCGGATTGCCTGCGTAGCCTTGCCGATATCTATTGTACCTGTACCTGGGAAGAGCTTCAGCAAAAATGAAATTTCCATTCAAGTATAACGGAAGATGAAATGAAGAACGGGCACTGCAGCTTACAATCTACAACATGTGGGACAGCCAATGGTAGTTGAGAGATTTAACTGAGGCTTCCTAAGCAACTTTTTCATACCTTTTACTCTGACCCTATCGACTGTACCTTAATCTGATTAACCACGCTCTAACTTACATGCTTAGAAGAAGGAATGTTGCAGAGCTACAATCATCTAACTTTTGAGGAGAGATGTTCCAATATTTAGTATGGAGGTTGATGGACGAGGCTAGGCAACTGAGACAACTTGACGTTACACAATGAGCGCTACACAGCGAACAACGTTGTAGGGTTGTTATCAGTATCGTGGAGAGATGCCAAGCAAAAATCTCGTTTCTTCATCGGGGTAGGGGAAAACATGATGAGGCCTCAAAAAGGTGGGACTGGAATATGAAAGCCGACTTCGTATGAATTCGGTATGACTTGGTCATAAATTGTAACCACCGTATTTTTTCAGTCAAAATTTACGCCTTCAGCACACCAAAAAATCCATTTCTCGCTGTACAGAAATCCAGCAATGTCGCCCAGAAGTCAGGCTCAACCAAAATCAGGCCACTTTTGATCACGATCATGATAAACATGCTACAAAGAGATGGAATGAGAATTGAAATATTTCCTCCAAGCCTCTGGCGTCAAAGCCCGAAGATATGACTCTCTGTCATCGACGGAAGCCAAGACGCATAAGCGTGGTCCGACATTACACAGAATCAGAAACTAAGTTAGCTCATTGCCAAGAGCGTTGTTACCACTGTCCCGGGCATGATTTTCACTAAACGAGGGTCCGAGGCCGTGGTCTGACTTTGAGTTCAAATAAACTCAAAGCTTACTAGGAGCAATAAATCTCACGGCATGACTTTGTTTTAATCCAAGAAATCCAGAGTCTCGGGTCATCCGTCGACGAGCTCTTGGGGGGTATAAAAACTGGAGATTTCAAATAGGGCGTCACAAATAAGTTTACTAGTCAAAAGTATACTAAGCCTATCCTAAGCCAATATACACTATCCTATGCTATCCTAAACTAACCTAACTATTTCTATCACTTAGGATAAAGTGCTCGAATTTACACTCACTACTGGAGTCCTTCACGGTGGTGTTGTGGCTGAACGCTAGATATCATGAGTCCAGCCACAGGATTCCTGATCTGCAGCATGTTATACGGATTTGGAATTAGTCTCTAGAAGCTTGGCAGGGGTTAGCCAATCCGATCTGGCAAGGTTACAGATCTTAGGAACAAGGAAAAACTTAAAGTTTCCCGAGAAACGGCGGCCTTCATTGACCTTTCTTTTGGCCTACTATGTCTAGGTCAACCTCGATTAGTTTATGCAATATGGTGAAAGGTGGAATGATAGAAACAGCCACCGTTGGTCTGGATTCTGTATTATTCATCAAGTCATTAATTTTAACGCTAAGTACAAGAAATGCTCAAGCTACACTAGTAAGCTCAAAGCGAGCATGCCAGCAATATTCACTAATACACATGTAAGAACATTCGTCTCGATATGGTCCGCACTATTGACAGTGATCGGGGCATCTGGGTTCCAGCTGTCATCTCCGGAGCCTTTAGTGCCTGGTTTTCCAGCAGAGTTGGGAGCATTGCTCGAAGCACCAGAAGTGTCACCTGCATTTCCGGTCTTTTGGTTAGGAATGGGGTATGAGGTATCACCTCGTGAGGCGGTTGTATCTGAAGAAGCTGTGCCGTCTGATGAAGAGGGCGATTGGTCACTGGGGGATCCAGCAGCTGAGGAGATTGAGGGAGTAAAGTGGTATACAGAAGTGGGCGTATCAGATAGTTTCTGATCTCCAACAAGCGGGGAATCGGTCTCATCAGAAGAGTTTCCATTGTTTGGAGAGTCTCCGGTGCCTGACTGAGCTTCCATGGAGCTTGTACCTATTTGTGAACCATCGGATGCAGAGTCTTGTCCATTGGAAGGGTTTGTAGAAAGAGAGGCGCCATGGTTATTCAGGGCATTTCCAAGATTGGAAGTAGAAGACTCATCACCTGAAAACGTACTACTCTCGGAACTCTCACTCTGGCCAAGTGGAATTTGAGTTTGCTGTGGGATAGGTACAACAATATAGCCAGAGGATGAATATGCCTCAACGGACTCGGTTGGGAATGTTAAGGTAGCAACCTTAGTCCCCGAGCCGCCACATTTATCGCACTTGACAATAGCAGACGTGAAGCCAGGTGGAGGAGCTGTCTCGATAGGTAAGGGCTGACAGTTCATACTTGAACAAGATTGTGTAATCGTATAAACCTTTGTTGTCAAGCCTTGGTTGAAGAATTCTTGATATGTTCGAGTATACTGGTTGTAATAGCCATCAGGGCCTTTTGTGACAGTGATGGCGGGTAGTGTAGTGGTTGTAGCGCACGGATCAGAGATTACTCGTGCGTACACGGGTAACAAGAGGCCCAGGCCACAGCTTATTGTTGATAATCTGAACATGGAGGTTTTTGTCTGGGTATCCAATTAATATGGGTTTGGAGAATGGAAGGGACAGTTGGTATAAGACAATAATTATCAAAGGAGCGTAAGGCTGAGTGGCAAGTAAAGGAGTGTTGGGATATCTGAATCAACAAGTTAGAGGGTGAGACGTTGCAAGTACTTATGTCATTTTCACAAGACTTTGGAGTATCACGGACACTTTTTTCAAATGGCATATACTCGGCAACTCCAGAGAAAGCTTCTAGAAAAAGATACAGTTGTAAAGTTTATTGCGTGGAATGGGTCTCGATTTTTCAGCGGCTATCCCTAGCTCACAGACTTCTATTACTCGACATGCCTTAGGGGCTAGAAGATTTTGCATATTGAATTAAGTGACAGAATAAAGTAATCAAAAGGCAGCCTAAAGTATCCTAAGCTTTACCTTAGTCTCTTTATCACTTATGATTGGCGTCCTAAGTCTACTGACCTCCCCTAGACATGACAGCCTCGTGGGCTTCCTGGAATGCTTGTGTATATTGACGGTCTAGTATGATGTCTATTCCTTGACTCAATGGCGAAGAATCGTGGGGAACCAGGTCGCTGGTGCCGGCGATAAACGAATCCCCGTCAAGGCCGTAGGTGAGTTTAGTGAGCCAGGAACCTGGAACCTTGTGGCGGAACGATGCTACTTTTGTCTTAATGCAAGCCTTATAGGGAATCTAGAATCACTCGATTTCCTGCAATCCACCCTTGCCCTTCCAGACCGCGTGTGGCGTTGATGTTTGATCTTCATGTCTGTCAGCGAAGTCTAGGCCAGAACCATCAGCGCCACAGTCAATCTGTCCGCAATCGGAACGCCAAGGCCTCTCAGGGTCGGTCATTCCAGAATATTAATACTTGTAAGCTCTGCTTGCGGGGCTGTGCATTCTTTCCAGATCAATTTGGTTTCCTTCCGTAGTTAGCAATGAAATATATATAACATCGCGCTCCTTCCTCGGTCGCTTGGTGCTTAACGCTTGCACGTGACCTTTTATCCTCCATATCTGTCTAGCGGCAAATGCAACAGCCCTTTTAAGTGACTATTATGCAAATCATGTGGCTGCGTGAAATTGCGTGTTATGGAGTTGTTTTCTTGTTTGCTGGCGTGAATGCCTGGGATCCTGTCGTTGATTGCCCAGATGGAGAGAAAACCACCCAGTTCCAGCCTATCCGGGTTGTCGACGGCACAAAGACGTATGACACAATATTAGCTAGGTTATTCATCTTGTTTCCATCTCAGCGTCCAGAAAACTGACGGCTCCAGCACCTTTCTGATACCTCATGAGGCTTCATACATCACGACCGCGGTTTTCGGTGCTGGCCCCCCTTCAACATATACGATTCCACCGCAGGGCACACCGCCGGTCGGAACCAAGATCATTAGGACCCCTTTCACCACCATCACTTCAATAATCTCCTCGTTGACAGCTGTTCGGACTCGAACCTTGACGCCTGATCAGCCTGGTGATCCGAGCACTGTGGTGGTTGAAGTACCCGAGTATAGGACTGAAACACAAAGCGTTGAAGTTGACCTCACAAGAACCATCCAAGCGGAGAAGCCCAAGACAGTTACTCTGGGGCAGGAATATTACACTACTATTACAGAGAATGGACGTGATGGAGAACCCGTTACAAAGGTTGTGCAGGTCGATGACCCGACCACCATCATGGCTGATCCACCAAGGGCAACCACCATCACTCAGACAAGGGACATCCAGTTTCCTGTCACGAGGACACTTCAACCAGACAACACGGGGGAGGCCAGCACTATTGTCGTCGAAGTTCCAAGATACACGCCAGCATATACGACAGTCACGCGAACAGGCAGCGTTACTGCTCCCGTAACGTCGACAGAATCTGCTCGATCCTCAGGTGGCACGGGTACTGTCTATATAGTGGTTCCTTCGGACCCTGTTCTTTATGCCACCGTCACTCGTTTATGGACGGGGGCTGCCACTGTCACGTCGACGCAAGCACCAAAGCACCCGGGCGAGGCGGGAATCGTCTTTGTAGACATCCCTGAGGCGGTGGGAAGATACAACACTGTCACACGATTCGGGACCGGGACCGCACCGAGGACATACACACAGACACCGAACGCGCCTGGCAAGGATGGCACTATTGTGGTGGAGATACCGCTTACTGGCGCCGACTACAGCACTGTCACGCAAGTCGGGACTGTCACTTCTCCTGTGACTCGAACCATTCCGCCAAGCAGCCCCGATGGCACTGGCATCGTCGTGGTAGAAGTACCATCCGCACGCTGGCAAACTGTATCTCAAATTGGAGCTGTGACAGAGCCAGAGACACATACGATTGCTCCCAACCGCCCCGATGGTACGGGAACGGTCATCGTCGTGTATCCTCCCCTTAACACTCGTCTTATTTACACCACTCGCTACGGGGAGGTGACGGCACCAACAACTGCTACCCAATTTCCTGACGGCTCGTCTGAGACAGGATGGATAGTCGTGAATCTGCCCAACCCTATGACGACCACTGTCCGTGGAAGCGATGTTGACTCTCCAACTACCATTACCCATCTACCAGATGAGCCGGGACACACTGGAACGGTAGAAATACTGACTCCAATCAAGTACGTCACGAGAACTGAAACTGGACCGGCAACCACCATTACGCAGAAGCCCTCTGATCCTGATGAAACTGGAGTGGTCATCATTCGGGTCCCTCCATGGGCAACTCCTTTCGTTACCGTGACTAGTGAATGGACTGGATCCACTACGAGAACCTCTACCATCCTTCCGTCCAACCAAGATGCAACAGGAACAGTCATCATCCAGGTCCCTCCTGAGGTAACCCCCTTCGTTACTGTAACTAGTCAATGGACGGGATCCACTACACAGACGTCCACCATCCTTCCGTCGAACCAAGATGCCACGGGAACCGTACTTGTACTGCTCCCTCCATCTGCTACCCCTTTTGTTACTGTCACCAAGTACTGGACAGGATCAAATACAAGAACCGTCGTCATTCCACCGACTGGTCCAGATGATACGGGTACAATACGTGTCGATTATCCGACTGCTGGTATTCGCTATGTTGATGTCAGCAGCGTCTGGACTGGAAGCACAACGCATATCTGGACTGAACCACCGGCAGGCCCGGGTCAAACAGGCATTGTCCATCATGAGATACCCGCTATGCGTCTCGTAACGGTCACCAGCTTCGGAACGGAGTCTGTCCCTCACACATACACGAAGGTGCACTCTGGCTCCGACATTACCGACACTATCGTTGTGGAGTTGCCTTGGGTCACGTCGTGGACAACTATTGTTAGCACTGGGACAGAGTATTCTACGACTCGGACGTCCTCTCAAATGCCCTCTGGCTCGGCGAGGGTTGGCACTGTCTTCATAGTCATGCCACCTACCCCCATTCCATGGATAACAACGACGGTAACAGGAAGTGATAGTACCACTAAGACAATAAGTCAAACTCCTGCTGGTCCAGGACAGACTGGAACGGTTGTGGTTCAAGTTCCTCCTATCGTGAACCAGTACATCACCACAAGGATCACTGGCAGCGGCAGTATCACCAAGACTATAACCCAAACTCCAACCCTGCCCGGGCAAACAGGAACCGTTATTATTGAAGTCCCAGCTGCTCCTGCTAAGTATGTTACAACAACGACCACGTGGACAGACAGCACTACTAGCACTACTACGGAGCATCCAGATTCGCCTGACCAGACCAGGACTGTGATCGTTTTCGTGCCCCCAAGCATCACGCCTTATATCACCACTACAGTTACTGGCACAAGTACAGAGACTGTAACCAGAACGACCACAATAAGTCCAAGTGGGCCTGGCGCCACTGGAACCGTGATTATCCAGATACCTCCTGCTGTCACACCGTATATCACGGTCACTAGGACAGGTACCGGCACAGCTACTTCAACTATAACCCAGGCACCTGCCGGGCCCAGTCAAACCGGAACTATCATCATCGAAATACCCCCAGCAATAGTTCCATATATCACTACAACTTCCTACGATCTCACGATCTCCATGCCCTACACAACCACGGTATCACCAACCAGTGCTGGTCAAACAGGCTCGGTAATCATCGTCAAGCCACAACTCTATGTGACCACGACTCGTTATGGAAGTGTATCGGTTTCTTCTATAACCACAAAGAGCCCTGTGAATCCCGGGGAAAGCGGTACTGTGGTTATTGATCTGCCGCAGCCATTCACGACAGTGACCCGCTGGGGTAGTATATCGACCTCTTCGACTACAACTCAGAACCCTCGCATCCCTGGCGAAACCGGAACCATTCTGGTTGACGTGCCTCAACCTTACACCACAACTACCCGTTGGGGAAGTTTCTCAGTCTCATCAATGACTACCCAAGCTCCCCAGAATCCGGGAGAAACAGCCACTGTCCTGATCGATTTGCCTCAACCTTGGACAACAACGATCCGCTATGGCAGTGTCTCGGCTTCAACAATGACCACTCAGAGTCCGCAGCGCCCAGGAGACACGGGGACTATTGTAATCGACCTGCCACAGCCTTACCTCACTACCACACAGTATGGTAGCGTTACAGCAGGGACAACGAGAACACTCACAGTAGCGATCCCTGGGCAGACAGGCACCATCTTAGTGGACCTCCCTCAACCCTACACAACTATTTTTCGCTACGGAAGTGTTTCAGCCTATAGTATAACAACACAGCCACCGCAGACCCCAGGACAAACCGGTACTGTTTGGATAGATCTCCCCCAACCTTACCTGACTTCCACCCAGTACGGTAGCGTCACGGCACCTACAACTAGGATATTAGGACCATCCATACCAGGTCAGACGGGCACTATCTTGGTAGACCTCCCGCAGCCTTATACGACCTCCACACAATACGGTAGCGTCACTGTGGCTACGACTAGAACGTTCACGGTGACGGTCCCTGGCCAAACTGGGACTGTTCTGATCGATATGCCTCAGCCTTACACAACAGTCACTCGATACGGAAGTGTGTCCGTACCTACTACTTCTACACAGAGTCCACCGAGCCCAGGTCAGACGGGTACTATCCTGATAGACCTCCCGCAGCCATATACGACTTCCACGCAATACGGCAGCGTCACTATAGCCATGACTCGAACACTCACGGTGGCAGTCCCTGGTCAAACTGGAATTGTTCTAATCGATATGCCTCAACCTTACACAACCTTGACCCAATTCGGCAGCGTGACTGTTCCAACTACCAGAACATTGACGTTGACTAGCCCAGGGCAAACGGCGACTGTCCTGGTTGATATGCCTCAACCATATACAACTATAACCCAATACGGGAGTATTTCTGTTAGTAGTATCACGACTCAGACACCAGCCAATCCTGGTGAAACAATCACAATTCTTATCCAGCTCCCACAGCCTTATATAACGACAACTAGATACGGCAGCGTGACTATTAGCAGCACTACTACACAATCCCCATCAGTCGCAGGCCAGCCGGCGACAGTAATCGTGGACCTACCGCAGCCTTACACAACAACAACTAGATATGGCATTGTGACTGTTAGTAGTATTACGACGCGCTCTCCATCGACAGATGGAGAGCCAGCAACCGTGCTCGTGGACCTACCGCAACCTTACAAGACCACGACTCGGTATGGCAGTGTGACAGTTAGTACTATCACCACAGAGTCGCCTGTCATTGCGGGCGCGACGGCAACAGTCATTATAGACCTCCCGCAGCCATATACAACAACTACTCGATATGGTAGAGTAACTATTAGCAGCATTACTACCCTATCACCGTCGGTCGACGGCCAACCGGCGACTGTGGTTGTAGACCTACCGCAGCCTTATATAACCACAACGCGATATGGAAGTGTAACAGCCAGCAGTATGACCACAGAGTTACCTGTCACTGCAGGCGCCACAGCAACCGTCGTTATAGACCTGCCTCAGCCATATACAACTACTACTCGGTATGGAAGTGTGACAGCTAGCTCTATTACAACTCTTGTCCCTGCTAGCATCGGAGGAACGGCCACGATCCTCGTCGATCTCCCTCAACCTTATGTGACCGTGACCAGGTATGGAGGTGTAACGGCCAGTAGCATTACCACGCAAACGCCTACCGTTGAAGGGGAGACCGCATCTGTTATCATCGATCAACCGCAGCCATATGCGACGATCCTTCGATATGGAATTGTCACAGCCAGTCAAATTACTACGCAAACGGGAACAGCACCTGGAGACACAGACACTGTGGTAATCGATATGCCTTACTCTACAACTACGATAACCGAGCTTTATACAGGAACATCTTCGATCACAGGGCCGATACCTATGTCGACGATTCCGGCTTCAGATTCCATTCCTGCAACTGTATTCATCGCTACGCCGCCAGTGTTCTCAACTCGATTCTACACCGGAACGAATACTCTCACCGGACCGACAACAGTAACCACTCTTTATCCATCAGGAAATGATGACCCTCCTACTATCGTCATCGAAACCCCGCCAGTGACCATTACCAGGTTCTATACTGGTACTTATATCTTAACCGGGCCAACCACGGTTACGACTATCACTCCTACTGGAACCGAAGCTGGTACGGTGGTCATCGAGACCCCGCCTATTACCAGCACAAGATTCTATACCGGCACGAACGTTTTGACTGCTCCTATTACGGTAACAACTATCACTCCTACGGGGACCGAGCCAGGTGTCGTCATCATCGAGACTCCTCCAGTTACCAGCACTCGGTTCTATACAGGCACTGAGATTTTGACAGCCCCCATCATAGTCACGACAGTGACTCCCACGGGTACAGAGGCTGGTACCGTCATCATAGAGAAACCTCCAGTGACAGTTACACGATTTTATACTGGGACTTCAGTATTAACAGCCCCATTAACTGTGACAACTATTACGCCTACTGGAACAGAAGACGGAACAGTTATCGTTGAGACAGGGCCTGTCACGGTAACCCAGTTCTATACTGGAACGGAGCTGCTAACTGGTCCTACTACACTTACTACTGTCGCACCCACGGGAACAGAAGCAGGAACCGTCATTATAGCCACCCCGCCAGTAACTATTATTAGATTCTACACTGGGACTGACGTCCTGACTGGCCCGACCACGGTCACAACAATAACGCCTACGGGGACAGAAGCAGGCACAGTAGTTATCGAAAAACCTCCTGTCACTGTCACACAACTATACACAGGGACCTCTTCTATAACTGGTCCCATTACGGTAACAACTATCACTCCCACCGGCGACGAAGACGGAACAGTAATCATTGAGACACCTCCTGTGTTCTCAACGCGGTTCTATACTGGGACGAATATTCTCACGGGACCAACAACCGTAACCACTCTTTCCCCATCTGGAAATGATCCTGCGACCGTGGTTATAGAAAAGCCCCCTGTGACCATAACCCAGAGATATTCGGGATCATCTTCTCTATCTGGTCCTATCACACTAACGACCATCACACCCACTGGAACGGAGGATGGAACAGTTATCATAGCCACTCCAGCACCTTCTGCAGTAATGAGCACTCGCCGGTATACTGGTAGTAGCAGTTTGACTGGCCCCACTACAGTTACAACCATCTCGCCAACAGGAACTGAGGCCGCAACCATCATCGTCGAAACGCCCGCCCCCCAGCCAGTCACCAGCTATCGCCAGTACTCAGGAACTTCTTCCATCAACGCCGCAATTACTGTTACCACCATTCACCCTACGGGCACCGAGGCAGCGACAATCGTGGTTGAAACGCCCACACCACCTCCAGCTTTTAGTTGCGATGAAGGAGGATATCTGATTCAAGTCAGGACTCTTTACAGACTCAACCTGGTTACGGGTGTCAATTCGTTAGTCGCTAGCAATGTTGGTCCTGGAGCACCCTCGGGTACAACCAACGGCGGGACCATCAACCCTATTGGCTACAACATCCTGGACAACCTAATTTATGGTATCGTTCAGATTGCAAATGGTAAAAGCCAAGTCATTCGGATTGGCTCGACTGGGTCATACACCCTGATGAATACCTTCATCGACGGAAGTGAGTATTCACCCGTGGCATTGCGACACATGATATGATGAAAGAAACAACAGCTAACAGCTCAAAGCTTGGAACACAGGCGATGTCACCGCCGATGGTATTTTCTGGATCTCAACATATGGAAAAGCATGGGCAAAGATTGATGTCAATCCCACTTCTTCAACCTACGGCAAAATTCTTCAACAAGGAACCGCAACCTCCACAAACAACTGTGCCGATTGGGTGTCTGTACCTGGCGGAGGACGATATCTCTACGCGCTCCAGGGAAACACATCAAAGACAGTTCTGGCAAGGTTTAGTATGGACACTTTGACTTGGGAGATCATCAAGGACTTCGGTTTCATCGCCGGCGATAATCTCTGGTAAGAATCGCAAATTTGAGTAAACCGACTTAAAACTAACTCAATGATTCTAGGGGAGCGACTTATTCCGTTGGCAACAAGCTCATGTACGCTTCGGAGAATACTTCAGGCCAGATCTGGCGTTTCAACGTTGAAACAGGAGAGAAATCTCTTGTGATTAACGGCCCAAAGACATCGCAGAACGACGGAGCGCGCTGCGTCAACGCTTCGCCTCTAACATAGTTGAGGACATGACGGGCAGCCTGCTCTTGGAGATTCAGGGAAGATTAGGGCTTGTTGCTTTGTCATCCCATTCGGACTTTCACCATTTGCTATCATTTATTCACATATTCACATCTTTCTTTGTGACTACGAGCCTGCTATTCTTTGTACCTGTATCTATTACCTCACAACAACGATTTAATCTTTATATACTCTTACTTTAAAATCGTCCCGCCACTTATCTTCAATGATCACAAGTTGCGATGCTTGAACCTTCTTCAAATACTCGTCTTCAGGTGTGTCTTTGTAGTCTTCTCTGTCGATATCCATGAAACCCTCTTTCGCAATGGAACGGGGTGTGATCATCAAAGAGCGACCTACGAGAGTTATTAGCATGATTCAAGAGCGGATGATACCTATTGTTCTCACCGTTTATGCTCCTATCGGTAGCAATTCTCAGCATGCAGCTGGAAACATCCTTCTGTTCGCCGAATTCCACGCCATGGTCGATGAGCCATTTCTCGTACTCTGCTGTCCTAATGGCACTCTTGATCCAGCATGGTGCGACGTAGTTGATTCGGACAGACTGCTCATGGCTGTTTCTTCGCACGGTTCTCATGAACCCTCTAAGGGCATATTTTGTGCCTGTGTACTCCCAGTTGCCCTGTCGCAATCGGTCAGTCTCAAAGCTCTGGTAGGGTCTCATTGATTACTTACTGGAGAGTCAATCCAAGCGACCATGCTACCAGTGATGATGAAACAGCGGTCGCGTTCCTCGCTCACAGGCTGCTTGCGGAAGTAATGCACTGCAAGCTTCCAGGTATAGAATGTTCCGTCTATGTTGACACGAACAATGTTCAAGTCGGGTTTTGTAGGCTCGCCATTGGGATCTGAGAAGGTCAGCAAGTGCATGGCGATTGAACGACTAATTCTCACCATCCAAGGTCCACAAGCTGTCCCCAGAGCTTCGACTAATACCAGCATTGGCAATGACTACATCGACGCTGTTACTTGGGCTCTCATTCTTTGCTTTCTCAAACATAGCCTTCTGCTGATCCCAGTCTCTGATGTCGCACTTTATAAAAGCACATTTTTTGCCATTTGCGTTGAGCTCTGCCTCAATTGCTTGGCCGCGCTGTTCATTGACATCGGCAAACGTTACCCAGGCGCCAGCAGCGACAAAGTCTCGCACGAAAGCTTCGCCCATGCCATTGGCGCCTCCGGTGATGATAACAGATTTGCCTTTTATGTTTTCTAGTTGGGGGGCAATTGTGTGGTCAATTGGACCATTGTAAGAATAGCGATTGAGAGCCATGGTGTTAGTGGGCTTGGTGGTGCAAGTGAGTTTGGTGATGGTGAGCTTGGGCAATGGTGGAGCAATGAACACAGCGACAATTCAAAAGAGCTACAGATAATCTTGAGCTAAAACTTACAAAACGCAATTCTTATTCCCTATCTCCCTCTAAGTATGGAAATACAGTCGCGCAGCTTTGGCGGGTTCGGGTACTTGTGCGATATCGCTGGTCGACCCCGCATTCAGCGGCATGCTCACCAACACTCGGCAACAATCCAAAAGAGGATAACCGTCCTTTAACAACAACACTAACAACACTAACAACTTTGCCGAATATGCTTGGCAAGGAGGGAGATGGCTTCGGCAATGAACGAGCAGTATGCATGAATCGCCGCATGATCATGCTACCGTGATGGCCTAATTGAGGCGTTGCCGGCCTAGTGCTAAGACAGCTACTAAGCCAAAGACAACACCAAGTATTTCACCAATTGTTAAACATCATGAGTACTTCAACAACCCTTTGAGACACACAAGATCAATCTCACCCAGCCATCATCACTTCACCCTCATCAACACCTCAAACACAGCAAAAATGCCTGCCTTTGAGTCCCCAGAGACCAAGGCGCAATCCCCCGAGGACCTGTCTTCAATGCCTGCGACTGAGCTCCCAGAACTCGTTACGAAGCTAGATGACTTTAAGAATGGACTCAGCAATGGCCATACGAACGGTCATACAGCAGATCCCTTCACGCTGAGTCAAGAGTATGCGTACACACCACGCAAGATCAAGGTCTTTACCATCGGCGCGGGGTTCAGTGGTCTTTTGATGGCGCACAAGTTCCAACATCGCTTTCCTGAGATGGAGGACATTGTTGAGCACACAATCTTTGAGGCTCGTAGCGACATTGGAGGTACTTGGTTGGCAAATAACTACCCTGGTGTTCAGTGCGATGTGCCCAGTCATATTTATGTGCGTCTACCCTTTAACATGATCGCGACTTGTCTAATTGTCTCTAGGCTTTCCCGTTTGACCCCAATCCCAACTGGGAGAGGTTCTACGCCAGTGGAGGCGATATCCTCGCTTATATGAAGGCCACAGTCAAGAAGTGGAATCTTGATCGTGATTTACAGCTTAACACTCGAGTTGTCGGTGCTGAGTGGCTTGATGATCTAGGTCAATGGAAGGTTACAGTTGAACATGAGGGTGTTCAAAGGGAAGAGTTCTGCCATGTATTAATCTCCGCTCAAGGAGTCCTTGTGTAAGTCTCATCAAACCTTCGCCAAAGGTGCGTACTGACCGTTCAAGACACGAATCATGGCCCAAGATCCCTGGCCTGAAGGATTTTGAAGGTCACACCACCCATTCAGCCAGCTGGGACCACAACTACGACTACTCCAACAAGCGCATCGCCGTCATCGGCAATGGCTCCTCAGGCATCCAAATAGTTCCCCAAATGGCGAAGCTACCGGGAACAGAAGTCACAAACTTCGTCCGTGGTCCAGCCTGGGTGTACTACCGCGCTCCGCCCTCAAAGCACTTGGGCCGAGAAGACGATGACCCCAACCCACGATACTCAGAGCAAGACAAGGCGCGCTTCCAGGATCCAGAGCTTCATCTTCAGCATCGCAAGGGCATTATCTCTCGTACGAATAAGTCTTTTTATATCTTCCGAAAGGGCGAGAATAATGAGCGGGGAATGAAGATGGCGGCGGAACAGATGGCTGAGAAACTCGGACACGACCCAGTCTTGTGTGAGAAGCTTATTCCTAAGTGGGAGTTGGGATGTCGTCGTATTACGCCTGGTCCGGGATACCTAGAGTCGTTCTTGAAGCCGAATTGCCATCTTACGGATAGTCCGATTACGCAGGTGACGAAGAAAGGCCTCAAGACTGCTGATGGCAAGGAGCATGAGGTCGACGTCAGTAAGTAACACCTCACTCTGTCAGGACTTGCCAATATACTAACCATTACCAGTTGTCTATGCCACCGGCTTTGACGTATCATTCCGCCCTCGCTATCCCATCGTCGGCCTGAACAACATCGACCTCCGCGAGCAATGGAAAGAAGATCCCGAAGCCTACATCTCCGTCGCCGTCCCCTCCATGCCAAACTACTTCATTATGATGGGCCCCAACTGTCTCGGCGGGCACGGCTCGCTCGTCGAGTCGCTCAACTGGACAGGCGACTACTTCGTCAAATGGATCAAGAAGCTCGCCACCGAAGACATAAAGTACGTCGTACCCAAGAAGGAAAAAGTCGACGCCTTCATCAAGTACACCGATCAAGTTCACAAGACTTTAGTCTGGAGCGGTGGGTGTACGAGTTGGTATAAGCGTGGCAAGGTAGATGGTCGGGTTACGGCTTTGTTTGGTGGAAGCGCGCATTTGTTTAACCGCATGCTTGGGGATATTCGGGCGGAGGACTTTGACATTGTGTATAACACGGCGAATCCGTTTAGATTCATGGGGAATGGGTTCACGGCGTTCGAGATGGATCCGGAGAGCGATTTGTCGTGGTATGTTGAGAAGGCGGAGACGCTTCGATGTTAAGGGTGCGATTGAGTAGAATACCAGTTTTCGTTCAGAATAAGATAGTATTAGACTTTCAATTATGAGTTTATGTTTGAAGTACGCCATGGAAATCGTGATTGATCGAACAAATGCGATGACAGGGATATCATAGTAGGAGGACGAGGTACAATGCAAATTGATTGGAGATACGACACCACTTCCGCCAAGCATCGCTATATTACTATAGAATGTCGAGATTAATATTTGAAAAGTCGAAATTGTAATCAACAAATGGCTCCAATAAATCATGGTAACGATTAAGCAGGTCTTCATGGAACACAGCGTTCTCTGGCGACGGCAAAGCAGTCGCTGTAGTCCCAAACTCATCATCGGCAAGCAAGCAATCCGCAATCCGACTAGTAGATCTCGTCACAAACGGAAACAAAAGCTTCCAGTCAAAATCGCTCGATGACGCACTGGGATCGCTGCCGGAACCATTGGTCGCCTTGCCTCTACCAGCATGCATCATGGACCGAGGCAGTGCGCGCAGTCGTTCAAAGCCCTGCCTGATGACATTGGCGGATGCCCACATCTGCTGGAGTTGACCGACTGCTTGATCCAGGATATCTAGTCCCTCTTCTGCTTCTTGCGAGAATTGCTTGATCCGACTTGCTTGTAACAGGGCGATAAAGGCGGTGCCGCAGTACCAGCAGTTGATTGCCATAAGAAATCGTGCATTTCCACGCGATAGGATATCTCGAAGTATTCGTGCGATGCATGAGGCTGCTAGTATTGCGGGCGGTAGAGCTTGGGGTAGATCTGGTGTTGTTCTCTGGAGATGCATCACAATGATCGTTGTCAGGTATGGGAGATGCAATTGGTGAACATCTCGATCAAAGCCTTCTGTGCGACTCGAACCGATTGGTAGTTGAAGATCTGGAGGCAACGACTGAATCCAACCGACGAGTTCTTGTCTGAGCTCAGTAGGAAATGTCGCCGTCTCCGGAGCTGAGTCAACTGACTTTGACAGTGCCTTGGACACCTTGCCCATGATACCGCAAAGACGAACCCAGTACATGAATATGCGGCCCTTCTTCTGTGACGCAGGGTCGCTTGGGAAATCCGACGGTTGAACCTCTTGTATCGTCATATCTTCAGGACAAATAATACAAGGTTTGCTTTGACAAAGAGATGTCAATCGCTCTCGTGCCTAACAACATGTTAGTACCGATCAATCGCCAATCGCATAAGACTTACAAACACAGTCCACCACAGTCGCCGTCGCAAGCTTAAATGTAGCGCATTAGACGCCACACCACCCTGCTTCGGCTCACGATGGATATTCATCTGCTGCGCATGCCGTATTATCACAGACGTCCACCACCACGACGCATGTCGGTGAGCCGTTGACGGCGAGCGAGGCGCCCACCAGTAGAACAAAGATACCGCTTTCAGCGATGTAAGTATATCCGGCTCTTCATCCATGTAAAACATCATCCGCGCTTTCTCGTAGTATGCGGCCGGTCCAAGGTGGGGTATTAAAGGTGGCTGTATGTGACTTGCAGCAAGCGCCAGAGCATTTGCGAGCATAGGCGATCGTGCAAGCTCAGAGTCAAGCGTGTCTTTGTCGAGGACGGGACACCATGGATAGCAGTACTCAAAGTATGTTTCTGAGAAGCTCTGTTGTAGCTCCTGCTGTCGAGGATCTGACGCTGGATTGCGAAGCTCCAGGTTCGCGACGAGTTCTTGCTGCTCTGCTGCAAGCTGGTTCTCGGGCCCGTAGATCTGGAGGAAGCCTGTGTCAACGTCTCCTGCATGGCTACGACCAGCACCTTCAGTCGGCGACGTGCTGGACTTGGTTGGATGATTGACGGCGGCATCAGGAGCGCGCTCAGTCGTGGGTATGTTGAATGCGACGTGTATTGGCGTAGCATGGACAGGCGCTGGTGTGTCGCCCATCCCTTGATCAATTACATTGTCATCAAAGTCTATATCCGTGGCATCAGGTGGCTCTGGATTGTTCTCGACCACATCTTCACCTTGGATCTTATTGTTACTACAGTCCGAGCTCAGCCCAGGGGTAGCTTACCTCCGGCGACAATAGTATCGCATTCCGTGCCACACTCAGCTTGAATAGAAGCCCTCCGACGTTGCTTTCCCCTTCTTGACGGCCTCAGATGACAATCTTGGTCCTGATTATCACAATTGGAGCATTTGGCTTGACCCTGCGATGTCCGGCTCTGTCACGCCATCAGCCGGCAAACATTGACCCGAAACGAGCGGGGATACTCACCTGCAAATCGCACTTGATCTTCTTAGAATGACAAAAGAAGCAGACTGCTTCAGCGCGCTTTCGTTTCGGCTGCCGAGCACTGAAGTGGAGCCAGTTGCCGACGAGTTCTGTCATTGCCGGAGGAGAGCGTTGTTGTGTTGCAGGTGAAGAGAGGTTGGATGCCGAAGATTGAGTTGCGTTACTGCAAGATTGACTCCCTGAACCCCAGACTAACCCCAGATCTCAAAGCCGAGGTCGCATTGGGGCGGGGAAGTGCAGTGGTTTTAGCGGGGCTTAGCGCCATGCGACGCTGTGGGATTAGTGAGGTCGGCGCATTTTTGCCCCGTGGGAGGATCACGTAGGGTAGCTGTTGAAGAGCAGAATAACAACAGTTCAGTTTCTGATCAATCGCGATGAGTCTATGCTATTTCTACGTAAGATTTAGGTAAGCTTTATCCTATGTTTACCAGAATTATGCTTGTGTTTCTTAAGTTTTACCTTGTTTGTAAAATACCTTACACCACAACCTTTCGTTAAAAATACTTTGCGTACATGTTCTTAGCGAATGATACTGTGAGCTATACCTCACAAAGCTGGAAGAACACGCATCAACACATATAGGTAATACTTCAGTGACCCCTCACTAATAACCAAAACATTTCTGCATAATTAAGGCTTTTATGATGACCAGGTAATTGCACCACAGTGCGCTGGAGAATGAGGTTCAAGAGATCTCATACCTATTGTCTAAGATGCGACAGCTGAAGCGAGGCCGGCAACTTTAGACAAGGGAAATCAAGCTAAGATAAGCTTAGCCAGTTAGCCCGGGTTATAGATTTCCCACCCGACGACTGAGTTAAGTTATCTGTGTCCCAGTGATGGCCAAGAACTTTACTTGATGTAATATTGAGAGCACTACCTGGCATTATTTTAACACTAAGTTGGAGTCATGCAAAGAATCTTTGTGGGAGATTCCTCCCTGCCGACGCCGTATAACAACCGACCCAACCAAAACAGGTAACAAAAGTTCCCATGGTCCAGGCTTGGGCTCGCAAGGCTGAACCTTAACGAAGAAGACTGCACGTCAAAGGCAGAGATACTCCCAAGAGCTACTCCTCCAACTCGCAGTATTTGTGAGGCAGGTCGGAGGTACACCAAATCCGAATGCTTCAAGTTAAATACCCTCAAAGTCTATTGTGCAGATGTAAATGGTCGACTTTGGCCTAGATGGGTTCGTTGTGAGCCAACCGAAATTTGCGTCCAAAACGACCAAGACCCTCCATATGCCACCTGCAAGCGGGTCATCGACCTTGTGCTTTGTTATACCAACTCGGCTGGCGGAGACAAGACGAGTGAGAAATACATCCATTCGAACAAGAAGCAATCCACCAGCAAAGTGGGAAACATGTACTTTGACAGGAACGGGAACTATATCAAACTCCCCCAGACGGATTTCTATCGCGTGCCAGGAAACTACTTCGTTGGCGAGACTGGTAACGCCAACAGGGCTTATTCTGAGCCAATTGATTGGGCGAGGACGGCCAATATCAAGATTGATATCGAGACTGGTGGAGCTGGAGGCATTTCTGTTTACACCTTCTTGACCTAGTGTTAAGTAGGAAAAGATATACTGCAAAGGCTTTTTTTACGCTTTCATCTTAGCGCTCGCGTTTCTGACAAGCAACTACAACTTCACAAGCAGTAAGGATATGGAGAAAGCAGACTGCAAGCCAACAGAGTCTTTGGAGCACCGTGGTTATCTTTTTGCAAAGCTGATAAGTTTGAGTGGGAGTCAGTGGTAGGAGGAAGCTGAGAATCTTGTTATTCATTGCACTATGAGAAATCTCTCTAGTGCTGGCTACAGAAATATAAATTATCATGACATGACAAGGTATAGATCTAAAGCATTATAAAAAAATACTATAGATATAAACTATATATAACTCTTTACAATCGACACAAATAAATTTGAATGTCTTTTATATTATTTGAATTAATGAGCACGATAGGTTTGGAAGGCTACCGTAAGTGGATTGTTTCCGGACGCGATCCCTCTTACTGGCTTGAAGCAACATCATGTCATCCCGTGTGGTATGAGTCATCAGAACAATCGCTTAACAAACACATCTCATTTGAAATACTGAATTATAAAGGTCGAACTTATAAAACCAAACTAGATCTTTTCGAAGTCAACCTGAGACACGAACCACCAACGGCACCTAGAGGATGTATCGGAATTGCATGTTCTGAGTTGTTAGTCCGGGCTATTGAAATGAGAGCGGGCAGACTTACCTTCTTATCAGTGAGGTCATCTTCGTACGCATGATCGAAACCCTCAGTAGTGCCAGACTTGTCGCGTCTTTTGTTAGACCACATGCACAAAATGCGGTAGACGAGAGCGAGTAAGCCGGCGATAACGGCAGTGACAACGACAACAATGAAACCGGGCTCAAAGCGAGGGGCATCTTCTTTCTTGAAGCAGAGAGGACCAACGAAATTACCTATTTTGAGTTAGTGACGTGGATGTATAGAGACATGTGTTGACGCACCCAGGCAGTAGCCAATATATAGGCCAGATGATGCGACGGATCGCTTGGTATATCCAGCAGTGTTGGCAATTTGAAGACCCATAAGGACAGCATAACCACCACCAACAGACGGGAGGATATACACAGCAAAGAGAAGGGCACCAGTGGCTGAGATGGGAAGAAGCCAGAGCAGCAGGGCAGCGAGGACAGTACCCATCTGAGCGATGAAGACCAGGTATGATCTGATGTTCTTATACCGGTAGGCAAGGTAGGGGAAGAGAAGTTGGAGTGTTCCAGCATAAGCGCCGCAAGGCATCATAAGCAACAGGGAGTTGAGGGTGCTGAAGCCGAAGCCGTTGATGATGATAGGCACGAAAGTCGAGATAGGTGCGTTGGCGATCATGGACAAGAAAGCGATGGCAAACACACTCCAGAACTTGGCATCGAGCAAGAGTTCCCAGATCTGAGCGACTTTGAGGTGGGTGTTTCGTACTCCTGAGTTATTTGTCTTGAGCCGAGCCACGAGGATGTATCGCTCTCTTTCGGTGAAACCCTTGGCGCGAACAGGATCGGGAGGGAGAACAAAGACAAGTATAATGCCCCAGACGATGGTCAGAGCACCTGAGAAGTAGTACATGTATCTCCAGGAGGAAGTACCTCCATTGATTAGACCGAATCCGTAGTTGATGATGGGCGAGATGATGGACACATAGCCCGTGCAAGAATACCAGATTCCCATGCGCATGGCCTGCTCATTTTTCTTATAAAAGCTTCCCACAATCATCATGAACATCGGGCTGATGCCACTTTCCAAGAGACCGAGGAAGAATCGCTGAGTGTAGAGGGTCTTGTAATCCTTGCACACCACAGTCAAGATGAGGCAGACACCCCAGATAGTGACGATTCCAGAAGCAACTCGTTCGATAGGGTAACGCTGAGCAAGCATCATTGCTGGATATGCTCCGACAATGAATCCGAGATAGAAGATGGCGGCCGACATGGCATATCGATCTCCGGTGAGAAGACCGAGATCTTTTCTCAGTCCAAACAAGGCCTGAGAGAACCCAATTAGCAAAGAAGAAATGTTTGGAGATACCAATACATACCGCCTGAGAAAGCATAGCCTTGTCGTAGTACTGAAGTCCATCTAGACGTCGTTAGCTTTGACCCCTGCAAAGGGATCTGCAGCTTACATGTGGCACAAAGAACAGGCATGAGCTTCCAATCGATCTTGCGACGCAACTTTTTCTCTTCCTCATCAGTCCAGACCTGGTCACCCCCATAGGCCTCAAGGACTTTCATGGCCTCATCCTGATGGACGGTGTCAACCTCAACACCTTGCTTGGGTGGCATCTCTGCCTCCTCTTGATGCTTGATAGCAGCGCCCTTTTCAGAATCAGACATTGTTGATTGAATGATGAGTGATGATGATGGAACATTTCGAGTGGATCAGAGCACGATACTTATCTTGACTCAATCTTGCTTTGAGATTCATGGGCATGGGGTAATCCGGGGTAGGCAAGTCCGGGGTGAATTTTGTTTGTGTTAGACGAGCTTGGCAACGTTGCCTAATTCAGATTACCGGTGGTTTGCCGATGGGTCTGGACCCAACGCTATTGTTGCGGGGTGACACCTATTGACGCGTGAGCTTGACAAGCTCAAAACCTTCTAATTATATGTGTCATTGTGATCTCGACTCAGCTTGAAGTTCTAGTCTAAGAGAATTCAAGTAAAGCCACCGGTAAAGCATCAAATCGGTCTGGACACCATCTCAAGACACAACCAGCAAGCATGGCCATGGAGAAAGCACCACATCTTGAGATCCCTCCCGGAGAGGCGATCAAAGCCGTGAAGCTCATCAATCCGGTCAATTTTGGCCCTGCAATTCTTCAAAGGTTTATGGCTCCAGCTGTTCCGGGCCTCGAAACATTCAAGAGCTCCCCGTCGTTATCATTCCTCATCGAGCATCAATCTGGGAGGAAACTTGTCTTTGATCTAGGAATTCGAAAAGATTACGATAATTATTCACCGTCTATTGTCAAGTACTTGCCAACAACTAAGTATACTATCGATGTAGCGGGGAATGTGGCAGACATCTTGGAGGACAATGGTGTGCCGTTGACAGAGATCGAAGCTGTGATATGGAGGCAAGTTCAACACATCGGTAGACACTATTGTTACCAAATTACTGACATCTCCTAGTCATTGGCATTGGGATCATATTGGTGATCCTTCAACATTTCCTCATCTCACGGATCTTGTAGTTGGCCCAGGCTTCAAAGAAGCAATGCTACCAGGAGCTCCGGCAAATCCTGATTCGCCCATTCAAGAAAGTGACTACGCGTATGTATGCTAAGCCATGTTGATGATCATAGCTTACCATTCGTAGGAATCGTAACCTCCGTGAGATCAGTTTCGAGGGACCAGGCTCTCTCAAGATTGGCCAGTTCCCCGCCTTTGACTATTTTGGTGATGGGTCATTCTATCTTCTTGACAGCCCTGGGCATGCAGTCGGCCATCTTTGTGGCCTAGCAAGGACGACAACTTCACCAGACACATTCATTCTCATGGGTGGAGATATCTGTCATTACGCAGGTATCTTCCGACCATCCAAGTTCCTCCCAGTCCCAGATAGCATCGTTCCCCATCCCTGCCATCCCCATGAAGACAGTGTTCTCTGCCCCGGAGAAGCTTGGGCACGACTTCAAAAGTCACGAGGAAGAGCGTCAACTGATAGTCTCTTTGACTTGACATTTGGCCTGGATCTAGAACTTGCTTCCAAGACTACGAAGCAGCTGCAGGAGTTAGACTGCAACGAGAATATCTTTGTGGTAGTTGCTCATGATTCCACGGTACGCGATGGCGTCCCGCATTTCCCGAAGAGTCTGAATGATTGGAAGGAAAGGGGATTTGGGAAAGGGTTGAAGTGGGCTTTCTTACGTGATTTGGAGAAATACTGGGAAGCAGAAGGGTTACTGGAAAGCCGAAAGGGCAGTGATGAAAAGGCTAGACCATAAAGGCTTAACTCGATGAATAGTTGAATTCAATAATATGTTAGCCTAGTAACTGATGACTTGGAGGTATTGCCTAGACTGTCACCTACTCGGCCAAGTATGTAGCTGGATTACCGACATGCAACCTGATCTGTCATGTGTCAACCTAGTGACATTAGTGTATGAGTCGCTTGGCCTTGGCAAACCATTCGCTTAATGATGCTTCGGTTTCTTATCAACCCCGTGTCCGAGTATCGGGCGCTTGTTCGTTAGCGTTCAAGTGTCAAATAGCTCGGTAATGCCATGGTTACCCTCTTTGGGAAAAGCGTGGATAGCTTTAGAATTGACTCTCGGTTACACAATACCTCAGCTTCAATCCCCAGAAATCAAGGGCGGGGTTCCCCGGAATGTAACTGGAATAAACCCGCGGGCATAAATCGATGGGCTGAACGTAACCTCCATAAAACAGATTTACTAATGGCTGCAACACTCCTTGAACTTTAAAGGCTTATCATACACCAGTGGTCCACGAGCATTACGCCACTTTCATCTGGCAACTACCCAATTATTATTATCTTTACACAACTTTACAATGCCTTCTGCACAAACCGTCCGTGGTGATGCGTTTGGGCCATCAGACAGCAACTTAGACTACGATGTCTTAATCATTGGTGCTGGCCTCAGTGGCATTCTCAGCCTGTACCGCATGCGGGAACTTGGCCTGAAGACGCAAGTCATCGAAGCGGGCTCAGGAGAAGGAGGAACATGGTTTTGGAACAGATACCCAGGCGCTCGATTTGACTCAGAGAGCTACTCCTACATCTTTTCATTCTCACAAGAAGTTCTTGATGAGTGGAATTGGACAGAGCACTTTGCTCCTCAACCTGAGACTCTTAGGTATATTCAATACCTCACAGACAAGTTCGACTTGAAGCGTGATATGCAGTTCAACACGCGTGTCAAGTCAGCAAAGTTCCAAGAAGATACATCATCGTGGCTTCTTGAGGATGAAGATGGCTCGCAATACACATGTCGCTACCTCATCACTGCCATGGGCATTCTTAACCAACCGACTTTGCCCAATATTCCTGGTGTCCAGAACTTCAAGGGACAAGCTTGGCATACAGCTAGATGGCCTAGCGACGCTTCCGCCCTCAATGGCAAGCGAGTCGGCATCATTGGCACCGGTGCAACAGCAATTCAGACCATCCAAGCCATCTCTGACAAAGTCGGCCACCTGACAGTATTCCAGAGGACACCAAACTGGACAGCTCCACTACGAAACAAGAAAATCAGCCCAGAAGAGATGGACGAGATTCGAACAAGATACCCCGAAATCTTCCGACGCTGCGCCGAGTCATACGCATGCTTTATTCATGTCGGTGACAGCAGGAGCGTCTTCTCCATGACAGAAGAGGAGCGTCTAGCACACTGGGAGAAACTGTATGCTGAGCCTGGGTTTGCCAAAGTCCTCAGCATCTCGGCAGATGTCTTTACAGACCACAAGGCGAACGCGCTGTATAGCAAGTTTCATGCAGATAAGATTCGTGCAAGAGTCAATGATCCAGAAGTTGCGGAGAAGTTGATCCCCAAGAATCATGGCTTCGGCACGAGGAGAGTTCCCCTTGAGAGTGGCTACTTTGAAGTTTTCAACCAACCGAATGTCAAGCTTGTTGATATTAGAGAAGATCCGATCTCTCAGATTACAGAGACTGGTGTCCAGACAGGAGATGCGTTTTATGAGCTTGATGTTCTGATTTACGCTACTGGCTTTGATGCCGTTACCGGGTCTTTTAACGCGGTTGATATCCAAGGAAGAAATGGAACCAAACTGAAAGATGTTTGGACTGAAGGGATCAGAACATTCTTAGGACTTACAGTTCAGGACTTTCCAAACATGTTTATGATTATGGGTCCTCATCAGATGTTTGGAAACATCCCAAGGTATGCTCTCATACCCTTTCTACAACAATCACTACTGACAGAAGATCCTACAGGTCCATTGAATATGCCGCGAACTGGGTTGCCGAGTTCATAAAATACGCTCGTGACAATAAGATCATCAGCGCAGAAGCAACCGAGAAGGGAATGGAGGAATGGACTCAGCACGTGCATGATTGCGGCAAGGGACTACTAGCCAATGAAGTTGACTCATGGATGACGGGTGTCAACAAGAATTTGGCTCATAAGCAGAAGAGGTCTATGACGAGATATAATGGACCTGCACCAGGTTATCGAAAGAGGTGTGATGAGGTCAAGGCGAGGGATTACTCGGACTTTGTATTGAGATATGCTTGAGGAATATGGTTGATATTATTATATAAAGTTTGATAAGGATGACCCTGACATGGGAGCGTGCCATTGCGGAATGGCCATGCAGCTTTGGTGTAAACTCTATTGAGAACGCTATCACATGTCCGTGTTGTATCCCGCCGATCCTAAGATTAAGTTTATCTTATCAATCCGAACAAGAAAGATTACAGCACCATATCGAAAATAAAACCCTTATTTTATGTATACCTTTAGGAAGTATAACCGTCCGGATTCTTGTCGAGTCAATTTCAAAGTCATATATCGTTCATGATTTCTATGCGGCAGATGTATGATCTAATCTAGGAAGTTTTAACTTCAAATTCCCTCGGCTCAGGGTTCGAAATTGCCCATCGAATTCCCTCCTCCATTATCCTATCCCATCGCTTGCACTCAGACAGCTGATCGCCATATCTGCGGAATCCGTGGGGCAATCCTTTGAAAACATGAATATCCGTGGGCACACTAGCATCATGTATGAGTAGCTATCAACGAAAGGTAGTTGGACTGAACTTACCCTGCCTCAGCAAGCTTTTTGCCATACAGAATCCCTTCATCCCGAAGGGGATCACGACCGGCGATTCCAAAGACAGTAGGTGGGAGGCCTTTCACCTGAGAAGCTGATGCATTTCCCGTGTTCGCTCGGAAATCCTCAGCGTCTGGATAGGCATTGGGAAACTTCAGTAGCCCCGTAAAGAAGTCGATGACTTTCTTTGGAAGAATAGGAGCATCTTCGTTCTGGACATATGAAGACACCAAAGGATCTTTGAGCTGGTCAAGCTGTGACTGGTAATGATTGGGGTGGACTAACGCCGGAATCATAAGGATCTGTCCAGCTATCTTCGGGTATGGGCGAATATCTGGTGAAGAGATGTTCTGTCGGAGAGCGAGTGCAGCTGCTAGCTGCGCACCGGCACTGATACCTCCAATTACAACCTGCTCAGGGTTGCCTCGAAGTTCTTCGATGTGATCATGTATCCAGTAAAATGCATCTTCCACGTCGTTCCAGGCCGTAGGATATGTATGATCCGGCGTATGACGGTAATTGACATTGACAACCGTCACCTTCGCACCAATTGCAATTCGCGAAGAGATGGCATCCTCGGATGAGAGCGTACCGAATAGATAACCTCCACCATGAAGGTGCATGTAGATAGGCAGGCGAGCATCATCCGCGGCATCAACTGGCCTGTAGCTTCTTGCTTCAAGGGAGGAATTGTCTCTTGTAGGAATCTTGTAATCTTTCATACGGACCAAAGGTCCCAACTCCTTCATACCGTTCGCAGATATCTCCTCACGGCCTTTGTTGACTACCGTCTGCCGTTCATAGATGTCCGCGAACTCCGGAGGGGGCGGGAGACTGGCTTCTACGGCAAGCCATTCCGCAGAGGGGGGCCCATATTCCGAAAAGTCGCACATGGTCAGAACTTCGAGGACGCTATACAGTAATATGAGGTGAAAATTCTTGTTCAATCTAAATTGCTCACTTGTACCGTAGAAACGCAAACATGAGGGGCTATCGCCTTTCGTGCATGTAATTGGCGGCCGCCATGTGATCACCGAGGATCTCGAAGACATGCCTCGGCGCAACCCCACATAGTGATGTTGAATTATAGTCTGGCAATTCCCGATTAGGAAAGCCGCCCAACAGTTCCCAAAGGAAGCGCTCGATGCAATATCAAGACAAGATATTAAACTCGACGATTTGATATTGACAAATGAGAAGTTTTGTTTCATTGCCTCACCACACCAAAGTCTACCCGTCCTCAAAACTAACAGCACCATGTCTGAGATACCCACTCAACCCCCTTCCCGGTCACTAAAAGACAAGGTTGCCATTGTCACAGGCGCCGGCTGCTTTGGAGACGGCATTGGCAATGGCAGGGCGATATCAATCATGCTGGCCAATGAAGGTTGTCATGTGATATGCCTCGACATGGACTTAGAATGGGCCACTAAAACAGCCGATATGGCGAACCAAAGCTCAGATTCGAAAAGGGCAATACCCGCGCAAGGAAACGTCACAGATTCAAACGACTGTGAGAAAGCCGTTGCATTAGCTTTGAAAGAATTTGGCCGCCTCGATATTCTCATCAACAATGTCGGCATAGCAGGGGCCCCGGGAACTGCCATAGACGTGGATATGGCAAAGTGGACGATGGGTCTTGAGGTCAACGTCTCGAGCATGGTGTTGATGGCAAAGTACGCTATACCAGCAATGGCCAAGAATGAGGGTGAGATCAAAGGCTCCATCGTCAACATGGGGAGTGTGGCCGGTTTGAAGGGCGGTACTCCTCATTTGCTGTATCCAACCGCGAAAGGCGCAGTGGTCAACATGACCAGAGCCATGGCTGCGCATCACGCCAAAGATGGTATCAGAGTGAACTGCGTTTGCCCTGGAGTGAGTTATGAAGTTTGAAGAAGATGACGATAGAGCTAACCGTTCTTAGATGCTTTATACTCCCATGATGTACGCCAAAGGCATGTCAGAAGAGGCTAGGGAAGCAAGAAAGGCAAGGAGTTTGCTCGGGACGGAGGGCACAGCTTGGGATGCTGCTTGTGCGGTTGTGTTTCTGGCAAGTAACCATGCAAGATGGATCACGGGTGCGATTTTGCCAGTTGATGCTGGCACAACGGCAGCTGTAGGAACAAGTTTACCAGCTGGCGCAAGCGTCAATGGCTGATAACTTCACGCCTGAGTGAAGACTGGGTATAGAATCAAAAGTTTAACACTTATGCGACTAACATCTCCCCTGTAAATGAGTTACAATTCTTTGCCCAATACTAATTAACGAATATTAAAGCATATTAAGACTAAAATCGCGGTTTCTCCGCCATATTTCAACCAGTATCTACGAAATTTCTCATGGTCGATAATGAGGTCGCATAGACTTATGGACAGAGCTATTCTTCTACGAATGGGCAGAGATCTTAGGACCTTAGTCTTAGGTAGGGAAGGTACTTAGGTAGGTTAATGATAATTTAGCATAACTTAGGAAAAACCTAGAAGACTCTTCATCTAGTTTATTTCTGCGCCTAATGCGAGCCTCTCAGGCTTCATGTAGTAACGCAACTCTCGCTTTGATCTTTCCTTCACCTAGCGCCCCAAGAACTTCTTCAAAGTCCTCGAGCTTCCTGGTTTCCACTCGAGGGCTGATATGTCCAGAAGCAATAAGCTCAAGAACCTTCTCCAGATCTCTGACTTGGCCACCATAAGAAAAGATGAAGGATAATCTCTTTCTGGTACCAATTTTCATGTGGATTGTGTTTTCGGTATCGAGACTGCCGATACAAAGAAGCTTGCCACCACGACGCACTATATCACGCATGAGTTGGGATCAAATGAATTTCAAAGACAGAGTTCGGCTTACCGATGTGTTGAGCATCTTCAAATGTCTGGTGCGTTCCAACAAAGTCAAGAACCGTATCAATCTTTCCTTCCAGGCCATTTTCCTTAATGAACTCCTGTGGCGGTACTCCCACCGGAACAATGTCGTCTGCAGGGACACCCAGCACCTTAGCTTCATCGAGAAGTTCTTGTCGAATATCCGAAACGATCACCCTTGCCCCGATATGACGAACAATCTGGAGAGCATTGAAACCAAGTCCTCCAAGACCAAAAAGAAACACCGTCTCGTGCTTCTTAACCTCTCCTCTTCTCATAATAGCATGATATGCTGTATTGACAGCGTCGGTAGCAACTGCAGCTTCGGCTGGAGATACTCCTTCGGGAACTTTGACTGCAGCTCTGATATCGACCGCAGTATATGGTGCATAGAAGCCATCTTGGCCAATGCCTGAATGATGGCCTCGTTCACATAGCTGAGCCAAGTCACGAGAACACTCAGGACAATCATCTTGCCCGCAACCTGGAACAGCATGAAGAGCCACAATATCACCCTGGAAATCATTCAGCACAGTGGCACTAGTAGCTGACGAATATCAATTACCACTTTCAGTTCATTGCCTTGAACATTGCTGCCTATTTCGATAATCTGACCACAACCTTCATGGCCCAGAATATACTTCTCTTGAAACCAAGATGCTTGCTTGTCTATTGTGAGAAGGGAATGGTCACTTCGGCAAACTAAGATAATGGTTAGATCTTATTTAAGAAGAGGGAACGCTTTCCGTACCGCCTGATGCTAGCATCTTACAGAGAATGCCATTTGGCGATACTTTTGGTACAGGAACTTCTTCGAAAATCTCGATATACGTCAGTAAACGAAATTAAAAACTCTGGTAAATTGATGTACCGGTTTAGGACTTCCTCTATGCTTTCTCCAGGCAAGCATTGTTGCTGGTATTCTTTCGCCGTTCACAGTAGTCATGATTCAAGGTGATGGTAATATCAATGTGACGATATTCAGGACAATTCTACTGGATGAAGTGTAGTGGCAGTAACACAATGTCAATCACTTTCCACTCTTATTATCTCCTCGGCTGAAGACAACCCGCTTCGACCTTACCTTTCATAGAAGGATTTCGGTAGGAATTTCTACCGAGGAAGTAGAACCTTTGTGATTGGCCTGGAAACCCACCTTGAAAACGTGGAGAATGCGGGGGATTTGCCGCGCTCTAACAAATGGCAATGCTCTCGGTTTTCCTATATAAGTTAGGTCCACGCCAAGAACTCCATCTCCATGTTTTTGATGACGTTGGATTTCTGGTTCCCCTTCAATAAACAAGCAATTCACTCTGCTTGTCTCAATTCTGCTGTGTCCCAGTGCGAATAAAGCTCGAAAGTGTGAAAAAAAAAACAGCACGTCGAATCAACATGGTGTTTACTTCTCCAAGCTGGGTGCCTCAGCTCCCCATTGGTAGGTCGCGTGCTGATAACGATGGAACTTCCCGTTGCTGACACACGCAAGATCCTCCTGATTCGATACCGATTGCTGAGTTTATGAAGAATGAAGCATATGGTCGCCAACCCATTGACAAGAGCAGACATCCGTTTACTTGTGGTATCACAGGTCGCTCATACTCAGCGTCTGAACTGTTTGAACGGTCAGAGTTCTTGGCTAGAGCGTTGGCAAAGCGTCTGCAATGGCAACCGAATGAGGGGACACCATGGGACAAGGTCCTAGCTATCTTCTCTCTGAATACGGTACGTTCATAGACGCGTGCGAGAAGCCTACTCTGATATAATTTCAGATTGACTTTGTGACCGCCATTTATGGTGTTCACCGACTCAATGGAATAGCAACTCCTGCCAACGCCGCTTATTCTGCCGATGAACTCACCCATCAGCTCAAAGCATCGGGAGCAAAGGCCCTGGTTACTTGCACACCTCTTCTTGAGGTAGCTCTTGAAGCTGCCAAAAACGTTGGCATTACGAATGAAAACATATATCTCTTCGACATTCCACGGGCTGAGCCCCCGTCGAGCTTCAAACATGCTTCTGTGGAGGATCTCATCAAAGAGGGCTCTAAACTCTCTGAACTCGAGAAGCTTCAATGGGTTCAGGGCCAGGGTGCTCGCCAGACAGCTTTCTTATGCTTTTCAAGTGGAACATCGGGATTGCCGGTAAGAGCTTCTTGTCAAAAGCTATGATGGTTGCTGACATTCTCTTAGAAAGCTGTTATGATCTCTCACCGAAACGTGATTTCGAATGTCTTGCAGCATGTTACCTATGACTCTGTTGCCAGACGTAAAAAAGGCGTCGAAACTCAGGCGGTCACAGGTTTCTTGCCCTTCTCGCATATTTATGGCCTTGTTATCGCTGCTCACACTTGCACATGGCGAGGCGATCAGGTCATTGTTCTCCCGCGGTTTGAATTTAATGATTTCCTCAAGTCCATACAAGAGTTCAAGATTCGGCAGTTGCTAGTGGTCAGTTAAACTGCTCTTCTTGCCAGTTTTTTAACTACTCACAAGTATCACAGGTACCACCGATCATCATCCAAGTCTTACGGTTTAAGGATATTTGCGCCAAGTACGACCTCAGCAGTGTTCGATTTGTCTATTGTGGTGCTGCACCACTTGGCGAAGAGACCATCCAGGATATGAAGAACCTCTACCCGGACTGGACAATAGCTCAAGCTTATGGTGAGCACTCTCGCGCATTCTCCCAACACTTGTAACTAACGGCATCAAGGCATGACGGAAACTGCTACTGTTGTCACTTCTTCAAGCGAAGATGACGTCTTTACAAAGGGTTCCGGATCTCTGTTGCCGGGTGCAAAAGGGAAGATCATCGACCTGGAGGGCAACGAAATCACTGAATATGACAAGCCAGGCGAGCTTCTCGTTCAAGCCCCATCTGTTGTGTTGGGCTACTTAAACAACGAGAAGGCTACCTCCGAAACCTTTGTCCATCAACAAGACGGACGCTGGATCCGGACAGGAGATGAAGCAATCGTGACTTTAGCTCCCTCTGGCCACGAGCATATCGTGATTGTCGATAGAATCAAGGAACTAATCAAGGTCAAGGTAGGACAACCAATTCTATCTGGCATAAATGATACTGACTATCAGCAGGGCCATCAGGTAGCACCAGCAGAGCTAGAGGCTCACATCTTGACGAGTCCTCATGTCTTTGACTGTGCGGTGATTCAAGTACCTGACGAGCGATCCGGAGAGGTGCCCAAGGCTTTTGTTGTCAAAAGCTCATCTGCAGAGTCATTAGATGAAGGACAGGTGGCGAATGACATTATGAAGCATGTTGCTGACAACAAAGCTTCTTACAAGCAGCTCAGAGGTGGTGTAGAATTTCTGGAGGTCATTCCCAAGAGTCCGAGCGGAAAGATTCTTCGTCGACTGCTAAGAGACAAGGAGCGAGAGAAGAGGCGAGCTGAGGGAGCAAAGCTATAGACCCTAGACTACTGCAGCGCTAAACGTAACATTATCCTTAATTCATGGACAATTCGAGTTAGAATAAATATCATTCTAGGTATTTAGAACATAGGGGTCATTTCATAAAAATTAAATTTACATACAACAGTAGTAATAAGTGACACTATAGGTTTGTGGGCCAAACAGCAACTTATCTCGGTAATCCATCTCGATCTAGTACGTTAAAGTAACCCCCACGGCGAGTTAATTCCGGTTCAGCCACACTTCTCGTTCCGCCCTCGCTCTCTTGGAACAAGCTTTTTGCTTCTGCACAAGTCTCGAAATGGGACTGATAACCCCTGGAGGGGTAGACAATATCACGATCTCGGGTGTCCCTACGTAGATTTTCCAGGCGAATCTGGCAACCCTTACAACACACACCACTTTCTACCTTGCCAGTATCTGTGCCATACCACGGATATGCAGTAGACACCATAAAGCGGTAGTTTTTCTGTTCGCTCCGCTTTTCTAGAGCGTGAATTGCATCACAAGTTAGTAGGCCAAGTGCTGATAACCTCCGGGTGGCCTCTACTTCTGCAAGCAGGAATGCAGGGTGTCTTGCCGGCCTCTCCAGCATCGAGTATATTCCAGGAACTGTCCTTATTGTGCATCCAAGTTGAAAAGTTAAACATTTTACGGATATCTTCGTGACCTTTGATAGTACCGACATACTGATAACCCGCAACTTAGAAGAATTCTCGATGCAAGAGAAACAGCAGCGAGCAGCAGTCGGTAAAAAGAGAAAACCACCAAAATTATCGCAAAACGAGCATTTTTCAGTTATCAAGGCGCTGTACAAATCCCCAAAGGTAAAATAGATTGCCATCTGCGAGCGCAGCATGCCACGAAAGCCTTCTGTGCCATATTTCACGACGGCCTTGTATTCCTGAAGCTCGCTTGCCAAGATGCGAGATCGTCGGTTGACATGGCGGAAACGAAAGTATGATAAAATTTCAAGGTTGCGAAGTATGAGGTTCAACAACTCATTTGGAAACACATCCAGGGCACCAAGTTTCACAGCCGGCAAACTGTTGAAGGAGTTTTGTAAAGATTCCAGGACGATTTGGTTCTCGTGAGGGCGTGATCGAATAAGTACGAGGTCAAAGTCGCGTCGATGATACGCGCAAACGTTAAGGATCGTAGCTGGATCTGCGTTTGCCATTTTTGTTGTTGTGCTTGAGATACACAAGGGATCAGGCGCCTGTGTTGGCAGCCTAGTTAAAGCATATCGTCATGGCTTGCAGTCCCTCCATCAGCTCAACGGATCCCGCAATTGGCGGTTGAAAGCGAATGGCGGGCCGAAGGATTATCTGAATCGAAGAACTATGAGCTGCTCCAGACTTGTATGTAAACCGTTGTAGGATTCGTTCTCGATAGGCTTTTGCTTTCAGTCGATCACGTTCCCGGGCATGTTAAACAGAAACCGGTCGAGGAGTCATAATTTCTAGAGGTTTGTATTACCAGGTATTACGTTTGTGCAAAGATAACGACCGTCTGGACCTACGATCTTGTTTTGTCAGATACGCGGTTTTTGTTCCTTGTTTTAACCGCTGAAGCGTTCACCATTTAGACTTGAGTTGTCACACATTTTCACGAATAATCACTGCAGTTCAGGCAAGGTAACCACGCGTGTGGCACTGGGAAAGCGAGCTTATTGGATGAGAAGGGTGAGTCCTTATGTGCACGAACTCTAATCGAGACTTCATCAAATAAGATGGCGTATCTTCCATGGTAAGATTATCGCTAGAGCACAAGAGGGCAAAATCGCGACAACAACACTTATGACGATAGTTACGTTCAGTGATTTCCTATATGGTAGTTTTCCTATCACGGTGCTGATAATATCCATATGCTACGCCACCTTGAACACTTATAGACTGCCGAGCTTGTCCTGGAACACACGCTGTAGTGCTAGTATGGTAGCTGTTGTGATACCCCTGAGCCAGTGTGGGTACCGTTACCGCCATAGGCTGATGGGATTGGCTGCATCCTAAGTTTTTGAGCATGGGTATAGCGCTGTGTCGACCAGCGAGGGTGTAAGGCTCTGCGATACGCTGCTTTATCGCCATACTGGCGCATGGTCATCAACACGAAGCTGTTAGCACGACGAGTTCTAAAACAAGGCATCCTCAAAGTGTCACACCCATAAGAAGAGATATTCAGTGACTGGAAATACTTTTAACTTGGCTTTATCGAGTTTTCCAGAGTCAATACAGCCTGAAATGTGTTTTTTTGCCATTGAAGCTTATGCGCTCCCTAACAACACAGACTAAAACCCGAGCCCGATTTCCATGATATATGGGAACCAAGGTCATGGTATTGCCAACCTCCACTCAGTGTTTGGACAAGTTCATGCGTGAATACACTAGTATGGATGCCAATCCTCAATGGCCGCGCTCATGATGGACACCTTTGTACCTAGCAAGGCAAGAAGGAGCTCGGGAGATTACTGAGTATCTGGTTACTAAAGGGGTCAGAGATGGCAAGACGGGTATGGTTGCATGCCTTCGGATTACGCAGTAGGCCATAGAGCTTGATGTAATAAGAGAACCAAAGGCAGGTTTCAAGTGACCGCATCAACTGATTCCATTGTATATATTCTTATGGTAATTTGGAAACTTGGAGTATTTTAGCAAAAGTCTATATGGCGTTCTTGGAATTGTCAAGTTTTCTTCTAGCTACCACCCCCCTGCCCCTTTCTCAACTACCCCTATTCTTCTTGGTCGTCCCCAATCGGCCAGTCAGGTTGACGTACCATCGCCAGAACAAGCCCAGGCTTATCAGCGGTGATACCAAGATGTGTTTCCAGCCCCACTCGCCAAGTTGAAGGATAGAAATTGCGATTCTGCAACATAAACATGGCACCAATGAGGTGAAACTTGCTAGGCTTTCCATCGTCGCCCGGAACCTCATGGCGAACCATGTCATACCAGTTATGCTCTACCAATCTTTGGATAACAGCTGCATCGTCATATGGTCGGAGAACATCTGGGTTTGTAAGTTTCTGTAGGCGCTCAAGCCAAGCTTCCTGCGTAAGGTTCTTGCCAAGCTCGATTCCCTTGCCCATTCCATCTCGGCAAGGTTTGTAGATATAGTTGTTTCTAACGTTTGGGTCGGACTTTGACTCTTGTAGCAGGTCATGCATGTCTTTTGAGCCAGGGTTGAGTGTTTGGATGATTCCAGAAGCAACGACGTCGGCTTCTTCAGCTGTGAGTACGCCGCGCGAGACCAACTCGGGAAGTTCTTTAGGTATGATACCAAGAAGTCGCTTATCATGGACAATGAAGACAGTGCGGAGATCGTTGAGAGGTGTGAGAGATAGTTGACGAGCTACAGCAGGTTCCAGCGCTGCATATTCATCCTGCATCATCTCTACATACCACTGTTCCAAATGTGTATCTGTAGCCTTATCCCAGAGAGCGAATCCAGTCGGAGAAGATGCGTCAGGGCGAACTTCCAAGTCTTGTGGACGAACAGCTTTGACCGGGGGGTTTCCTCGTGCAACATTGATCGCCGATAACATGATCGAGTCAGGGCCAGGCCACTTATCCCTGATGGAGAAAAGTGGCTTGTTGGGATCAAATAGTGACATGATGTGGTTATAAGATTCCTAGCGATTTGAAAAGGCATTAGCTTCGAGTCACAGGCAGGGGGTATGGCCACGAGACTCACCTCCACACTGTTGACGGTCTCAAGTCCCCCTTTGTTTGCACCAAGTTCTTTAAGGCCGTTCTCACCCACGGCGATTCCCATCATCGCATTGAGAGGTAGCCTTCCGTTAATCTCACAGATATAAGGCAACTCATCACGCAAGCCATCTGGACTGCGCCCAAACAGCAGATCGCTGCGCCAACAACCAGCATGTTCGGTATAGTCAGGAACACATCCACTAGAAGTTACCCATCTGAGAAGCTCCTCTTCTGCTGGATCCAGCGGCATGCGTTCTGGAAAGCGCGCTTTCTCATCCGTAAACCAACGATCTACGATATCGATAAAGATGCGACCGAGAAGTGTATGCAGCTGCTCAATTCTTGAAAATAAGAGGTCGGTTACCGCAATAGCGTGCGGCGAGTAGCGATCCATAATGCCAAGTGAAGATATACCACCTTTGGCATCAACATTAATATGCTTACGCAATATGGCAAGCTCTTTAGCACGACGAGCGAGATTGCTGCAGTATGCAGGGATCAATCGTTTCTCCTCGGCACTTCGAGAGACCGAGACCTGCATCAGTCCTGGCTTTTTGGCGGTCATGGAGGGCATTATGATCTAATAATCAGTTCGACAATCGAGATAAAGACTTATAACAAGAGAAGACTTGGGTTTAATGAATGCCAGTCTCTTGCTCTAAGGCCTTGGTCATATATCTTATATCGTACTCTTATATCTTACTCAGGGCAGTGTCCATCTCAACTCGACATGAAGGGCGCGAGTGTCCCCACCTACTTAGTTTAACACTTCGTCCCTATCATCTTGACAAGCAGCATATGCACAGAGCCTGGCTCTCGTTGAGTTGGATGGGCAGGGGTAAGAATTTAGGGCGCCAGTGATGGATTCATGAGTTGGCACACTACGCCAAGCTACGTCGGATTACTTATCAAGTGGCTCGTTCAATGGCAGCAATACTGGTTGTGGCGTCATGTGCCTAGAGCTTTGAGAAGAGAATTATGTAAATTTTCCGTGGTGGAAGCAAGTGCATAGTAGGCTTGTAATGCGCGAGTCAGGTCTATATTGTTGCACTTGTCGTTTCTTATTGATAGCATGTGTCAGGTCTTATTACATTGTCTCATCTAGGATCTACTTAATACAAGCCCTAAACAGCTCAGCCTCAATCCTAAGTTGACAATATTCTCGGTAAACAGTACATCCTTTTTTATATATGTTACCTTAATATTTTTCGCTCAGGTATCAGATCAGGTTTCGGATATCGGCAAGCAGTCCAAACTGATTACTTATCATCACTGTCTGAAAATGACATTGAATCCACCCTAATTATTTAATTTTCCCGACAGAGACCAGCCCTAATTAAATCGTCTGATTCTTATTGGATTGATAGATAATGATTCCAAAGATGGAGTCTCCACCAAATCAGTGATGCTCCTGTGACATAATTTCCGTGTTTACTCCGTCGCAAATCTTGCTGAATTTCGGAAGTCGGCCTTCTCAACGGCGTTCATATTCATCCAGTTCGGATTAGTCATGATAACTCACACCTGTCAATCTCGACCCACTCACTAGCTAACTGAAGGCTTGAAGACAATGATTCAGCTCCGAGGCAGCGACAGACGTATATATTAACAAAGCTGTAGGAACTTAGACAACAGCAGTCATAATTTTGTTAGGTGGAATAGTCTGGTTTATCATGAATTCAGGGTTGTAAGGGGCTGTTGGCTGGCACCTTCAGTCTAAAGTCACTGTAGCTACCAAAGTTACCTTGCGTTGACAAGGGCACCATATTTCATCTGTTAAAGCTTGTATATTGAAAGCTACCATTTTGAGAATTAAAATTCGAAATCATGACGCGGAACGTTCGTAAAATCTTGCGGAAGAAGTTGCGCGTTGTAAGCACGCCGAAGTGTGTGGACAGTTGTTGAAACTAGTCCGGATTCGATATTCGCCCTACAACCTTAAGTCTTCCCTGCGTCTCCAAAGATGTGATACAGGTAAGTGATACCGGTATTGAAGGCCATCTCATCGTTACTTTAGCATCTCCACGAAGTGATTTGACGATCGTAGTCTCCACTGTACCCGTCGCTCGCCACAGCCGAGTTGTATAGATATGACAGACTAACACCACGATCATCTCCGTGATCGTCGCAGCCCTTGTATCTGTATTCCAAGCGTTAATAGGTTGATCCAGGTAACAAAATGTCAAAGTTCAGTGGCTGCAGAACGGAGCTGAGGGGCTCAACACCTCCAGCTGGTGATGTTTCTGAAGTACTCGACCGTACGAGGATCTTCTTTCAAGGGAGTTTCCAGATCGTAGTTATATGACACGGTGAGACCTCTATCATCTCCCTTGTTGTCGCAACCCAGATACCTTCCACTTGGTTAGAAACTGATATTGCTGGATGTATGAGGTTCGGGGGCCAAAAGACACTTCTAGCCCAACGCCAAAGAAAAGAACGACACAAAGGGAAATAACACGTAGGACTTTACAGATTATGAAAGAAAACTATTACTCACTTGTAGAACTGGCATGCACCGCCAGTGTTTGTAGAAATCGAAGTGACATTGTTGTTAAACGCATCAGAGATCCAGGTAGGATCATCACCCTTCTTGGGATCAAAGTCAAAGTAAGAGACTATATGGCCACAGTCAGTATAACTCACATATCGAAACATTAAAGCAACACATACCGCATTCTCCCGGCTTGGATCCAAAGGAAATGCACTCAGGTCTGAAGCCAGGAGTGGTGCACTGCAAGACAAACACTAGGCCATCCTCCAAAGTGTAGTTGCGGTTGGGATCAGGTTCGTAAACCGTAGGTGTATCGCGCTTGGACTGGGAAGACTCGTAGACGAAAGTCTTACTCTTCTCAAAGGCTTCCTTGGCAGCACTGTGCATGACCTTGCCGACAAGTTCGATGTTGGCTGCCTGGACGCCAGTCGCGGCTGCGACGAGCAGGGTAAAGGCGGTGGAGGCGGTGAACTTCATGTTGGAACTTGTTTTTTCGTCTTGGTAGTTGTTGGATTGTGATGTTATGAGTTGGGTCAGCTTCTGGAGATTCACCACGGTTACTTATAGTCATAGATGTTCTCAGAATTGATTGAGTTTCAAAGCTTCTCCATGCCAGCCCGGGAAGTATCATTTCATAGCCAATGGTACTGTAGCATTCGGCCAATTTCGTTCACAATGGCATAATTCTCCATTTCAACCGCCCATCACTATTGAATTTTCTTCTTCGTGGTCATTGCTCAGATGCTTCGGTCAGAGCAACGGCCGCTCGGATAATGGAATCTGGGGCATTAATTGACGATCCTTTGATCTACGACTAGTTCGATGGTCATAGCACTTTGGCAATCCTGAGTAAAACGTACTACCGAAGTAAGTAGGTATATACACAATGCAACGCAAGACGTGTTTGATATTTGAGGCTGACATTTCAAGGAGCTGACGCTCCGACGTTTCTCGAAGAAAGTAACAATGGGCAATTATGAGTGGCATGGAAAGTTATGCATCCAGAAGGATCATCGCTGAACGTCGGCATCGTCGCATAAAAATGCAACGTTGGTGGCGTCCCATGCGGTCAAGAAGGTTTAATGAACTAATGCAACTCAATATTTCTTCGGCAGTTACGGCCATCACTTTAATGCCATCATAACTTGCACCTCGTTCTTGAACGGCAGGGTTGCCTTGGTCTTGGGCCTGACATAAGATTTATTAGCTTATTTTTAGTTGCATTGATGTACAGGAGAACACGGTAGTTCTCATGGTAGAGTATAGGCTAATATGCAAATTTACTTTCCATGTCGTGAGAAACTATCAAAAGAACCCGAGAGCCGAGTCGTTGTCGTCCGCCCAGTCATATGGTACCGATATCCCGGCATTGGTCATTGATTCGCACCATGTGTTATAACCACTAATGATTGAAGCCGCCTCACTGTCTCCGACACTAGGTACGAAAGGTGCATTGTCGCAGTAAGTTCGGGTCCCCTCTTCATCTAGGTGTGGCCAGCATAGCTTGAGTGTGATATCGCGACACTTGGAACTGTTGGGGTTCAGTTCTGCCATGGCACCCATGATTGACAGAGAGGCCTGGATTTGCGAACGCCAGTCGGGTGCCAGTGCATGATGAGGGTTCTGCCTCAGGCAATGAACAGGAATTAGCGTAGCATGGAATAAGAAATAACTGTCATCATTAGTTGGCGATCGTAACTTCAAACTTAAGGCATCCGGAAATATCTTACAGGATATAAAATGCTGCAAGTCTCGAGTGTGAGCGAGACGTCCAGTACCCTTGAATATGCGTGATTGATTCTTTTGCCGCATCAAGGCATCTGAAAACGGCCAAGTTTTCACTACTTGTCAAGTTTTGCTGCGCGTTCTGTGCGGATGATCGTGCCCAGCGGACCAAGAACGGTCGGTACATGACGATCCTGAGATTTCTGTAACGCCATTCTGAGATACCCATGCCTAGGGCGAACTCAGAGTCGGGAGGTGGAACTGCGAGATAGTAATATGGCACTTGGGCCAGCCAAGAGCCGATGCATACATCATCTAGAGTTATAAGCTCCGTAGCTGACGGAAAAGGGCTGGTGATGAGACGATTGTAAACGGTCATTGTGCTGAGATGATAGGCTGATTGGACGCGGATATAAGTGTACATGGTGATACCCTCGACTTCCGGTGGGCAGTGAGTGGAGTCTTGAGTCAGATCCTAGGATGATAAGTCAGTAGGTGGTTTTCCTTTTCGTTTCTATCACTGACCTTTTCATGAATATTCAAAGGGAAAGCTGTCTCGACACCAGCCTGTGGCCAGTTCAGTGGTCTACCATAAGTGATAGTTGCACCAACATCAAGCACGCATAGACACCACCATATTCTGCGTCGAGTCTCAGTCTGCAAAGGAGAAAGATTGTTTCCTTCCAAGTCCTTATGAAGACCAAGGCCGATAGCCAGTCGAATAGCCAGGCCACCGTAGTTGAAGCCGGTGTTGGGCTTGTTCCGCTTTTGCATGTAGTTTGATGACAAGCCGAAAGCTTGCACAAGAGTTAGATTTCCAACCTCAAGGTAGTTTGAAAACAGACTCTTCTGTGCTGCTTGGAAGATTGGCAGGTCAGTAGCGTCGGCGACATTACTGCTCGCAAATGAGCCCAAAGCTGCAAGTATGTTTGCCAGCGTGTTCCAGTGGCCTTTGTTGGCACAAGGCAATGTGCCTGCATACTGCGCTCGAAAAGTGGGCTCATGGACAATAGGAAACGTAGGATGATAGAAGACAAAGAAAGCATCGATGAGGTTTTCGACAGCCACTCGGGTCAACATAGCTTGAGAACGGAACCATTGTGAGTGATCTGAGTGTTGTTGAAACAGAGACTCAATCTCATGCAATGCCACTTCTGCATCGACCTCTTCTCCATCTGGACGGGCAGATAAGATCTGACGCAAGAGAGCGGATCCAGAAGCAGCTCCATAGTACCCTCTCTTTTGATCGCCAATGGTCAAAGAAGCCATGCCATCCATGATGGCCTGGGGGTTCCCGTCGACATGGCTAGTTATGGACCAACTAGCGGGATCGTACGTCCCCCACGATGTTTCCTGTTCGTTCCACTCAAAGTTGTCAGCTGGAGATGGGGTAACCTCGAATGCTGCGTCTTGTGACGCAGTCCAAAGTCCAGGGGTTGCATCTAGTTCACCGATGGGTGCTAGAAGCAGAGGGTCTGTGGTGAATGTTCCTGCATTTCCAGTACCCGTCATATAAAGACCAGAGTCTTGTGGCTGGGCTGGAAGTTGAAGGAGGTTATCCACATTGCCTGGGGGCGTTGCATTTGGCAAGCTGACTAACCCAGGCGTTGTGCCTAGTGCTGGTGTTGGTGCTGCGTCTGGTACAGTTGCAGGTGTCGCTGCTGGTGCTTGATTTTGAGTTATCAGCCCTTCCTTTGGACCTTCTAGCATTTCAGCAATCTGGCCATCAGTGTAGTGTCGCCTCAAGACTGTTTCGGCCTTTTCAAGACGCTCCTCTAAGAGGGTGAGTTGTCTAGATGATTGTTAGTAGCTAGCACCCGACAGATGAACAAGTCATTGATTGACGCGGTGCTATGTACCTTCGGGTTAGCCGAGTTCTACTGTGCTTGTCGTAGAGACAGTGACGTCTGTACTTGCGGCAGATGGAGCAGACGGGCATGACACCATCGCATTTCACTTTGCGACGTCGACATTCTCGACAGGTAGTAGGCTCTTCTGCTTGGGGGGCATCACTTCTAGGAGTTTGAGAAGGCGGGGGCTTGACTGAGTTTGGATCCATGGTTCAGCCGTTGAGCGTTGTTGACTGTCAACGGTGAATCGATATTTTCGAAGATGGGATGACGGTTAGAATTTGCGACGGGTAGTAAATCCGCGGCGTCAAGACCCCTGTACATCCCCGCAAAACCTAGCCCCGCTCACTAACCCGCTTTCGGCCCGACTTAAAACAGGACCACGCAGTTGGATCGTAAGAGGAAACAAGTAAGCTGACGCTGTGAGCAGTCCGAGTGATCAAGTTGGTGATCTCAGTTTGGAACGCGTTTGAGGTATATACCATTCATAATAGAGTGCAAAGTCGACGGTGGCCTTAAATCCATGAGATGGCATATCCTGTGTATTAATAGCTCTCAACTTATGGTTTGAACCCCCACCAAGCTGTTCACGCTAGGACATTTGTAATTTGGTACCCCCACTGTCTGTGTCTGAATTCTGTGTAACATAAGCTGGTGTTGACTACGACATGATTTGCCTGCGGCTCGGCTACAAATATCCGAGCAAATCGTCTTGTTTGCTGCCTGACATAGATATTCACTTCTTATTATGGTCAAATTTCCATTAGATCAACCAAGGATACTCTCTGAATTGCCTTATTTTGTGTATAGGCATAGGGTAACCCGAAATACATACTGTAACCAACATTCCCCCCCATTCCAAGCCTTAAACAAGGTAACGGAAGCCCTTTTGCACCCGAAGAGCTTCGTCGGCCTCGGCCTCTCTAGCCTTCTCAGTGGCATAAGCTTGTGTCTCCTCTTGCTCGATCTCCTCAAGTCGCTTGTTCAGCCTGGACAGCATCATGCGGAGGACAAAAGCGCCAACAATGGTGCAACCAAACATAGCTGTGACGATGCCATAGCTCTTGCGGTAGCCATTCTCCTTGAGACCCCAAACGTAGGAGCCTGCGATGTTGCCTAGTTGAGCGAACGCGTTGATCAGGGCAATGGCAACAGCTCGCTTGGCGGGAGGACGAGGGAAAGTCGAACTGATCCAGGAATAGAAGACGATGTATCTAGGATTGTTAGTCAGTGGTTCGTAGATTCAAGCAGTTCTCAGGTGGAACTTACCCAGCATAGGAAGATGCTTGAAGGAAGAGAGCAAGGTATCGTGCAGCAACGTTAAGTGTAGACATGCTGATAATGAATCCAACTAAACCAATGCAAATAGGGCCAACGATGTGCCAGAACTTAGGAAATGTTAGTATGTGGATCATATATGGCTCCTTCAAGTGCGCGAAAGCATACCTTTTCTTGGGTTCGGTCAGAACTCCAAGCAACAATGAGAGAAACTATGCACGCAAATAACCACGGGGGAGAACTCATGAGAAGAGTTGGCACATAAGCGAATCCGAGGGTGCTGGTGAGAGATGGCTGCGAAATGTCAGCATATCGAAGAGATAGGGAGAAGAAGGAAGCCTTACGAAGAAAGCGTTAAAGGACAGGCCGACCACGTAAACGGCAAAGGTAAGCATCATGACATAGATCTTGCCATCCTTGAGGGCCATCAACAATCCGGCAACAGCTCCCTCGCCCTCAGCGTCCTCATCAGCCTCACCAACATCCTCGATCATGCGGAGTTGAGCTACCGCAAGCTCCTCTTGAGAGAAACCACGAGTGTTGCTCGGAAGATCGGGCAGAATGAAGACGGCCAAGATGGCAATGAACATGGTGATAGCACCCTCAACTATAATTATACTGTTAGTCACTTCTTTGTTGGGACCCTAGGCAGGACTTACTCCAGAAGAGCCATCGCCATGAAGCGTGCCCAAGCTTGCCGTCCATCTCAGATAACACTCCAGCAGCAATCAATGCTGAGAACGCATTGGAGATCAAGTTACCACAGAAGAGGACGGCATTTCTCTTTGTGAGTTCCCGGCGGGTATACCACTTGGAGAGGATAAGCAACGCTCCGGGCAGGAAAGCAGCTTCAGTAAAACCGAGGAAAAAGCGAATAACAACCATTCCGGTAAAGTTATGCACGTTTCCAGAAAGAGTTGAAATTAATCCCCAAAGAAGCATGATAGCGCCGAGGTATAGAGAAGGTCGTTTGATTTTGTTGATAAACATGTTGGAAGGGACTTGCATAAGGATATAACCAACATAGAGGATACTGAGACATGTGGCATACTCATTATCATCCAGTTTAAGGTCATCCTGCAAGCCCTTGAGACGGGCAGCCGCAATGTTGTTTCGATCGAGATAGTTCATAATGTAGATCAGAACAAAGAGAGCGCAGCGAGCATCAAGCTTCATTTTGAGACGCTTCTCAACTCGAGCACGAGTTTCGGGATCCATGGTTCTAGCAAGAGCAAGACGATCGCCATGAGGAACAAAACTCTCGAGGTTCTCCTTTGTCTCGAAGGAGGGCTTTTCAGCTCGAGCTGCACTGATGGCAGACGAGTTGGTGATCTCGTTGGTCATGATAGCGAGAAAAAACACCAGTTCCTGATAAGATAAGAAAGATAAAGTTGGATGGAACTCCAGATGAACGATGATCCTCTGGGGTTTGGGGAATTAAACAATCTGGGGTATGGGGAATGGATGAAAAGTATTTATGTCAATTTCATAAGATAACCAGCCTTCATCGGCCAACTTCATGCATTCTCTGGAGTTTCAGCTTCACGCGGGCAATTCTCTAGTTTGACCCCATCCATGCTCAACCGACTTGGAGAAATTCGGAGACCACTTGCCTAATTAAGGCTAGTCGCAAAAAAAAAGTCAGCTATGGAGAAAGGCTGACTGTCAGCTACCAATAGGAACCCTAGCACTGTTCCCTAGGATGGATTCTAGGTTCGGTACTTGGGGCTTGTGCGCGGTCGACAGTCAGCCTGGCAGTGGGACACGATACGTAACCTAGGAGAGGTAAGAAAACTTAGGGCCTAAATCCTAAGTGATAAAAATCCTTGGGGAAGCCTATGCTAAGATTAGGTCATTTCAGGCTAGTTTATTTTGTCACCCTCACTGATTGTTAGAAGTCTTCTTGCTCCCTGAGGGTTAGTAAGGGGAAATTGATTGAGGCTCTTTCTCCGCCATTTGAGTCTATCGTTCTCGATCCCCGTGGGGGTTCTCCGGCTTTGAACGGCTTGAAAACTCGGAGACTCCGCACGGGCGAGTCATGGGGTATCGCGCGCTATTCAAGTTGACTGTCGACCTTGTCGTGGGATATCTTCAAGAACGTGTTTCGCTATTGTTCATAGTTTGAAAGTTTCCCTGATTTTGAGGATCATATGCTTCTTTTAGGTAGTTGACTGTCAACCTCATCATGTGAAATCGAGGCAGTGCAGACATCATGGTTCGGTCAGCTTGAGGGCATTCAGATCATGTCTTGCGGAGACTTGATGTATTTAAATCCTCTGTTAGACGCGTTGCGACATGTAGATATTTTAAATCCTCAGACATGCATAAGTCTTGAACAAACAATCTCGATAAACACCATCTTCTGAAATATCATTGCCTCAAAATGGAGATTACCAAAGTAATTCCTCTCCTTCACCGTCACCTATCTCCAGTTTCACTAACAGCCATTTCCAATAGATCGGTATCATCGGTGCAGGCACCATGGGCGGTGCAGTCGCGCTTCTCTTCGCAGAAAAAGGTCTAGACGTATCAATCGTTGACACCTCACGAGCAAGTCTTGATAAGGTGGCCAAGAACGCAGAAGCCGCCGGTCTATCTAAACGAATCCACATCTGCGATGACTACGATACACTTTGCCAAGGACTCGGTTCACCCAAGGTTTTCATCTTCAGCTTGCCCAACGGTCGTCCTGGTGATAGTGTAGTCGCGCAACTCAAGTCACGTGTCTCAAAAGGCGACATCCTCATCGACGCCTCCAACGAAAACTACGAACGCACACAAGCGCGACAAGATATTCTTCGTCCCCTTGGCGTTGCATACATAGGACTTGGTATCAGCGGCGGAAGCTTCGGTGCTCGCTATGGTCCGTCACTCATGCCAGGTGGTGAGAAGTGGGCTGTCGAGCAAGTTCTCCCCCTTCTCTCTAGGATTGCTGCTAGAGATGACCAAGGTCGTCCTTGTGTGACGAATATTGGAACTGGTGGAAGTGGACACTTTGTGAAGATGATTCATAATGGTATTGAGCATGGTATTATGTCCAGTCTTTGCGAAGCATGGGAGATTATGGATAAATGCTTGAAGATGACTGGTGACGAGATTGGCGACGTCTTTGACTCTTGGTGTCAGAATGGAGAACTGGTAAGACCCATTGCAGGAGTTGGATCTTATTTTGAATAAAGGCGCCGACTAACCTTGGTTCAGAAGGGCAACTTCCTTGTATCGATCAGCGGTCCCATCTGCAGAACCAGAAGTCCGGTCGACGGCGGCTCTCTATTGCATCAGATCCGAGATGCTGTTGTCCAGGATGCCAACGACTCCGAAGGTACTGGAGTTTGGGCCAATATTGAAGCTGTGGCATCTCACGTCCCCGCACCAAGTCTGACAGCAGCCCATTACCTACGCCTTGCCTCCGCCGAAGTCGAACAGAGAAGTGCCGTCAAGGCCTCGATCGGAACTGTCTCCCCACAGCCATTCACAGTTGCACCCTCACAACGAGCTCATATTCTTGAACAACTAAGACAAGCTGTCTACGTCACTAGTCTTGCGTGCTTTATCCAGGGATTCGATGTCATGGAACGCAAGAACCGACAAGAAGGCTGGGGTGTTGATATGACACGAGTCCTGCACATCTGGAGAGCTGGCTGCATCATCAAGTCTGACTATATCTTTGATATCCTAGACGTTGCATATGCTGAGGGTTCCGACGTGCACCCTCTGTGCAGGCCTGGGGTACCGAACGAAATCAAGAAGTCTTGGCCGTCGCTCAAAGCGATTGTGCTTGAAGGTCTAAAGGCTGATGCTCATTTGCCTTGCTTGAGTGCTACTCTGGAGTACCTCAAATATATTGGAGGAACTGATCTACCGACTTGCTTCTCGGAAGCTCAGCTGGATAGCTTTGGCGCCCATGGATTTGATCTGAAGTCAGAGCCTATTAGGCATCTTCTGAAGGGTGAGTAACTCTAAATGGATGCATTGGCAGATACTAACATGGCCTTAACAGGAACTCACCATGAGGCATGGTCCGGTGCCTAAATCAAGTTGGTATTCTTCATGTTTCTTATTCTACAGCGTTTCCTAAGCGCCAAGCCTGGGCTTGGAAGAATTCTTAGCCGACTAGCAACTATAAGCTTTTCACTTTATTCTAAGCACATCTGTATATTCTCTTCAAGACGAAGATGGATTTGGCTTCCAACACCTGTCATCAGCTGCCGGGAGAACTAGGAGGAAACTGAGCCACGCACTGGATATGACCTCTTGGCTCCGGACACACAACCTGATCTCTAACTTAGTTGACGGGCAACTCAAAAGCCCAAAAAGTTTTTGGGTCACCAAGCCCAAACGGCATTGACTTTGCAATGCTCCTACTATGGGGACTCTTGGCTATATCAGAGCACTTGCGCGGTACCAGTGTCATTAAGAGTTTGAGACAGGTGTTGTACTATGTTTTCTTTCAACCAAACCTCAAAAAGCTGCAAATTGACAGCAGAGGTTTATGAGATGAGGAGGATGGAGAGACTTAGACACGAGGATAGATTTTCAAATTCTGAATAGTAATTTCATGCTCAAATTGTAGCGTTACGGGTTCAAAACTCCATATAAAGCAACAAGCCCATGTCGCCCTCTTTGATCTTCGGAGAGCTTTCCTTCAAAAGAACTATCTGTAGACCGGCAGAGAACAAGAGTTATGCTGAAGATTTCCGGAAACCCAAAGTTGAAACGCATTTAATAAGAGAATTCCTGGCCAACCAGTTTCTCGCTCAGTCTCCAAAGTAGCTCAGCCTCTGGTGAGCTCGTTGCCCATGGCCTGACAGTATCGATCAAAGGGTCTGCTAAGCGACAGTCAAGCAGATATGCACCATTATGTTCTATTTAGGTCAGGCTCTGCGAATTTTCAAAGAAAAAGCTGGACTCACCACTTAGATCAGGATCGAAGGCAGCAAAAACGTGTGTTGCGGTGCCGACTTCCGCCGGCACTGGGACAGTAGACCAATCAACCCAGCCCCATGGATCTCCGATCGCCCGATCAGCTTCGACTGCGATTGTTAGCACCCTACGCTGTGACTGTGATGTGTTTAACACTTACTCAAACTGTCTAAAGAGTCTAGATGATTGGCCAATGAGGTATCAAGAATCGCGCCTGGATGAAGGCTATAGGCCTGCAGGCCACGGTTACCGAGTTTTTCTGCCAGAGAAATGGCGAATAACATGTTTGCAGTCTTTGACTGTCCATAGGCACTCCACTTGTTGTAGCGCTCGCCATTCTGTCGGTGGATTAGAAATTGCTCCTTGAAAAGCTGTCCAGAAAACTTACGCTGAAATGAGGATCACCCCATCGAATAGGCCCTAATCGGTGGCCGCTGCTTGAAACGCTGACTACTCGAGGCGTCTTTGAAGTAAGGACTTTATCGATGATCAAATTCGTAAACAGAAAGTGACCTAGGTGATTTGAGGCGAATTGATTTTCGAAACCGTCCTCTGTGAGTTTGAAATCGGTTGCCATGATACCCGCATTATTAACCAAGACATCTATATGGGGAACATCTGTCCACCCATTGACTTCTTCTGCCGCCGTACGAACAGAGCGAAGAGAGCCAAGGTCAATGGTCAAAAGTTTGGTCTTGAGGTTGGGATACTTTGCAGCGAGGTTGTCTGCGGTTTTTTGAAGCTTGCTGACGCTACGGCCGGCAAGAATAGCCAGTTCAGGTTCTGACGCAGCAATAGCTTCCACAAAGAGGGCCCCGAGACCGCCTGGGCTCGCACCTGTTGTGAGGATTGTCTTGCCCTTGATTATGGGGGCATACTCTTGTGCGAGCTGGTGGACAGTCGTTTTAGAGGCGTGCTTTACCATGATGGCTGCTATAGAAATATTGGATAGAGGCTCAATGCAATATAACCGAATGATTTGGGATGAGGAGAAGGGAAGATTCTGGGAGATAATCTAATCCTTTTATATTCTACTTACAACTGCAACTTTTGTGGATCTGGTACGATCTGCAGGCGATATTTCCTGGATCGTGGTTTTGGCTGGCGTCAGCCAGATCGTCTTGGTGGAGTAACATGCTGACAGAGCCACTTACAGTGTACCCGGTGATAGAGGGCTCAACATGATTGGTGGCTCAACTAGACATGTTGACTGACTCTTTGGTCTTGGGGAAGAGCAAATCCAAAATTAGGAACGTAGCATCTCAAATTCGTCTTTGACCTGGAGATATCAGAAGCTCAAACTACCAATCAACAGCAAGATCTGTGCTCTGTTCCAAACGCCACGGTACCTCGTATCGTAGAAAACTCGGTGAGGGCAGAACCAAAATATCCAAAAGAGTTTCTTCATATGATCATATACTTAACAGAAGCTCGCCATTGAAATGTTTTTCTTATACAGTCGTTAGTTTTCAACGCTGTGGGCCTCCTCGCAGAATGCTCTCCGTTCAGTATGGTTAATCTTACTATCATATTGTATAGAGAGGAGAAAGAACTCTTTGTTCAAAGGTTGTTCTTGTTGCCTAATTAAACTATGAAGGTCAAATAAGGTTCTCGGGACCACTTGTCGAAAACTCCTGATACTTGTTAAGCTTCAATAGATTAAAGTTAATCGTTTGATAGACTCCAGTCAACACAAAGCTAGAACTCTTAATGGAAGTTAACTCATAATTCACATATGGAACTTCTTGATCAATATAAAACTTGAAGTCAAATTGGCTGATCATAAAGCTTAATTAAGTATAAAACCCGTATCTATCTCCTGTTCCCCATCATCATCATCTTTCTCTTTCCACTATCAACATCTTTGCTCCAAACAACCATTCAAGGCTCGCAAGGATTTCACATCGATCATGGACTCTTCATCGGCAGTCTCGACTCGTCCAGCCTCAGGTCACCTAGACAGGCTTCCATCTGAGCTCTGGATTCACGTCTTTGAGTCCATCGAAACAACCAAGGATATCAAGTCTCTCATCTCCGCCTCTCCTACCGCCCTATCCTGTTTTCAAAGCTACAAAAACACCATCCTCCGCTCCCATGTTAAATGGATCATGGACCATATCATCGATGCTGGCTATGTCCCTCTCGTACTAGCCATGATCAAAATCAGAGACCTGCTATACAAACGAGACTTGACAACATCGCATATCAAAGACAAAGTCACGTCACTTCTCACTTCTCTTTTAATCCCATACAATCCAAATCCCTTCCAAAATTGGGATCAGAATCTGGGAACTGTCTCGAAGCTCGTTGATTTTATCCCAGAGATCGAAAAGACTGTTGAATATTACAAAATGGTGAGGACTCATAACTGGCAGCTTTGCGATAGTTCATCTTTCAGGCCACTTCATGGAGAGCCTGCGGTATCGAACACTGAACTGCGGAATTTCCTGGAATACTTCATATGTCACACGATCTTGCTTAACCTCTCCATCTACCCGGCTGGTACGTTCTTCAATGAAGGTCAATGGCTCTTGGACCAAGCTGTATGGGAGACTATGAACCCAACCCTCGAAGACAGTGTTCCAGACTTTTGGGAACTCTCTTCGGTCCGCCCCGGGGGGTGGGCTGTCAACGACCGGGCGCTTGTGCATACGGCCATGTGCATGTCGGTTTATCTTCTATCAGAGGCCGAGGAGCCCGGCGAGAGAGCAGAGGTCTAAAATTAAAAGACAATCCGTGTCTTACGTGGCTAGGGCTACCATTCATGCCAGAACCCTATATGACCAAAAAAAGGAAAAGTTGGGTGTTACCTGGCATGAAGCGACACGGTCTATAAGGGGACTGAATCGGACATCTCGGACGACGAGAGATGAAGTCTCGTGTTCTTCCAGCGAGATAAACCCAACAGACTTCTGACGATACGATTACGGCTACGAGCATTAAGAGGTTTAAGTTTGCGACAGGTCACTTTACCTGTTAGCCACGGGGTTCTAATAGTAGGAAAATCTTGATGTCTATCTTGTTACATGGTTCAATCATCTGCTGCAGAACACCGCGAAGGCTAGCCATAAAGAGGGCTATTTATGAGAGCGGATCAATTGAGTGATTAAGAAGGAGAGCTAATTAACTATATGCATGGGTACACTTTTGTGAGCATAAACTATTTAGAAATGTTTTAGATGATGTAAATTTACAACTTGTTATACATAGCTTCAAACCTAATAAGGTTAAAGACATTCAAGAAGTACATTAAATAGATTATAAAAAAAACATCAGATTAAGAAACACTCGATAGGGAAAATAATAGTGTAAGAAGAAGAAATGAAATGTCACGTTACAGCGTGCACAAGCCATTCACACAAGCACACACCCCGAGGGATGTGCACAAGTCGAGTTTCGCCACGCAGTCCTGTTCCGAAGAACAAGAAGTATCTTTAACACAAACCCCCTGCTGGCAAGTCTCCCCAGCATTGCACTGCGAGTTTGTCGTGCAAGTTCCGACGTCTGAAGCGGGGGTGCAGACAGCATTTAAGCAGATACAAAGACCAAGAGCGCAAAGAGGGTTCAGAGATAGAAGACAGTCAATAGTGCCACCACAAGATCCAGCGCCCCCGTTGCCGGGACTTGAAGTCGATGCTCTGCAGAAGCCATCGGCGGCGCATGTCTCGCCTGCGACAGTGCAGTCATTGTTGCCCGAACAGGGCGTATCACCTGAGTTGTCGGTCGGGGCTGGCGCACTGCTAGATGTGAGAGTAACAAAGCCGCTGCTAGGATTGGCAGTCTGCTGGCATATCAGATCGATACATGCAAAGATCCCCAAAGCATTTGCCCCGATTGCTGCCACGCAGTCCTGGTCTGTCGAGCACTCTATATCCGCAGTGGTGCTAGGAGAGGGCGGCTGAGTAGTTGAAGATACATCACTCATCGTTGTGGCAGTTTCTTGACAGAGAAGGTTAACACAGGCAACTAAGCCCAAAACTCCAGCTCCAAGAGCGGCGACGCAGTCTTGATCTGTAGAGCATGCGACTTCAGTTCCGAGTCTAGATGAGCCAGTCTCAGTAGCTGAGGCACCAGCAGCAGAGGCTGTAGCGGTCTCCTGGCATAAAAGATCAATGCATGCCACAAGACCTAATGCGTTCGCTCCCAATGCAGCCACGCAGTCTTGATCTGTGGCACAATCGATAGGTCCTGTGATGATTGGAACCGCGTTGGAGCCTGTTTGTGAAGCTGTCGTGTCTCCATTTGTTGGGCTAGCAGTTGGTTGAAGCTGACAAATGAGGTCCACGCAGACATATATCCCTAGCACAGAAAGCCCAAGAGCAGCGGTACAGTCTTCAGCTGTTGTGCAGGATACAGATGATTGTACTGCTGGCGCTCCAGCTGTTGCGGTTGGATCTTGGTCGGTACCTCCACTGTTGCTCGAGCCAGAGCTGCGTTGGCATACGGCATCTACACAGACACACAAGTTGAGACCGTTAAGTAAGCATAGCGAAACATCGGCCACGCAATCGTCACTCGTAGAGCATGCTGATCCCGCCTGTTGAGCTGACTCGCCTGCTGTTGAAGTTCCCGAAGCGCCGGAACCAGATCCAGAATCGCTTCCAGAACTTGTGCTTGTAGCTTGGGAGCTGCCAGTTGTCGTCTCTCGGACACAGACTGAGTTGACACAGGCGCATAGATTGAGTCCGCCACTCAAACACAATGAAACATCAGCCAAGCAGTCATCGTCAACACTACATGCTGTCGATCCACTACTCTCTGTCGGTGTTGATGGATCGGTGTCCTGTGTTCCAGATGCCGCGGTATTGCTGCCGCTTCGCAGCGTGGAAGTGCCATCTGGGTCGGCGTTCGGAACGCATACTGAGTTCACGCAACCACAGATGTTGACTCCTGCTGAAATACAGAGATCAACGTCGAGAGCGCAGTCGCTGCCATCTGAGCAGGATGTGGGAGATCCATCGGTGGGTGAGGATCCTTGGGCTGTGGTAGTGACTGATGCAGACTGTCCAGTAGTTGGCTGGACATTCGAAGAACCAGTTGTTCCAGATCCCTGGCCTGGGTTGGTAGCCTGTGAACCGGTCGCGGAAGGCTGCTCGTCGCTCACGCTTGTCTGGTCTCCAGGATTCTGGCCACTGGTGTTTGAAGTCTGACCATTACCTGATGTACCAGATCCAGCTGTGTTCCTGATGCTTGACTGGCTAACTCTGGTATTTGTAGTGTCTGAGCCTTGAGTCGGAGCGCTATTTGCTCCTCCATTGCCGCCTGTCGCCGAGGGACCCCCGTTATTCTGAGTGCCAGTGTTGCTACCGCCGTTGGCACCACCGTTACTAGCCGTTGATGCCGGGTCGCCATCCCCTCCACCTGTAGGGTTTCCTTGGGGATTTCCAACTTGTCTGGAGCTTGTTATTACTGATCCTCCAGATGTTTCTGTTGAGCCTGCGCCAGGATTGATAATTGGTGCCCCATCGGATATGACAGAAGTTGGTGATGTCTGGCCTGTCTGGCGGGCAGTTCCCGTCCCCCCAGCCCCTGAAGTCGAGGCGCCGTCTGAATCAGAATCACTCGGCTCAGGGTCCCCTTCACCTCCTGCACCGCCACCCTGCGGACTTGCAGTCAAGTTCGGAGAGGATGCTGGTCGCGAGCGACTGCTCGATGCATTGTTTCCAGAACCACTACCTTGGTCGCCACTTTGGCTTGGACTACTTCCCGTCTGCGTCCTCGAGGTCTGTCCGCCATTCGGTCCGGCACCGGCAGCACCAGAAGAGGGATCGCTGGCATCAGGACCTTCTCCGCCGCCAATGCCCTGAGGTCCGGCGGTAAGTGCTGGCTGGCTCGTTGTCTGTGAGCCGTCATTTCCATCGTCTCCGCCAGAGCCTGATCCATTGCCTGATGATGAACCAGAACCAGAACCTTGAGGCGACCCTGAGCCATTGCTGCCTCCATCCCCATTGTTTGATCCTGAGCCGCTTCCCGATGGTGTCCCTGATCCTGAAGTTCCCCCATTACCTGAGCCGGTTCCGTTTTCTGTATTAGAACCAGAGCCTGAGCCGTCACCCCCGTTTGAACCACCATTTGATCCATCGCCAGATCCATCATTGGAGCCGTCGCTGGACTCGTTTCCAGATCCGGAACCACTACCCGAACCACTCCCGGAGCCGGATCCTGAGCCAGTACCGGAAGGGGAGGAAGGATTATTTCCCTGGGAGTCATCGACGCCGCCGCCCTGTCCTTGTGTACTGCCAGTCTGTGGTTCATCGCCGGAAGATCCATTGTTCGTGGAATCTCTGTTAGAAGAACCCCCATTTCCCTGTCCATCGTCACTTGTATTGTCCCCGTTGTTGCTGCCATCACCGGAAGAAGATCTACTATCGTCTCCATTGTTTGAGCCGCTTCCTTGCGTTGTTGCACCTCCGTCTGAGCTTATGCTGTCAATAGGGACGCAAGCTCCATTCTGGCACGTCTCACCGATAGCACATGAAACTCCATTGCAGCTGGCCAAGCCGCTATTTGGCGTGCAAACATTGCCCAAGCAGACCTCATCGCTGCTGCAAGTTTCTCCACCGCAAGATGATGGGTCCCCTAGAGCGACACACGAATCCTGAATGCAAGCATAGTTGATGGGGCAGTTGATACCTGATGCACCGCAGTTGACGGGTCCATTGGCCGGTACGCACTCGTTGTTGATACAGGCGAAACCGGGCTGACAGGCTGATGTCGCTTGTCTCCGGAGAAGACGTAGTAGACGGCTGGAGGAAGTTCCGCATGAAGATGGGTCTTGGACTGAAGAGCATTGGTTGTTGATACAGACGCCGTTTCCAGTGCAGGTTGGGTTGCAGGTTGAAGTGGGTGAGCTGGTGCCGGTATTTCCTCCGTTCTGCCTAGAAGATGCTCCATCAGCACCATTTTGGTCAGAGCCATCTTGGTCAGATTGTCCATCCCCGTTCTGGCCGTTGTTTCCTGAACCAGAACCTGATCCAGACGTAGAACCACTTCCAGAAGATCCGTTCGTGTCGTCTTGCGCACCGTCTCCAGAAGCTGAGCTTCCGTCATCTCGCCCGGCATCGCCGGAAGTTCCTTGTGGCCGAGCTGAGATTGAGTCATTCGTATTTGATGAGTTTCCGTCGTCAGAGCCTCCATTGTTTGAAGCATCGTTATTCGATTCACTGTCGCTGCCTCCTGTGGAACTACTCCCTCCCTTCGACTGTCTCTCTTCATCCTCGTCTGCACCAGGTATCCGCCCTCCAGGGCCCCCAGACCCAGTGCCACAGGCGACTCTCGGGGAGTTGGACTGGTGAATTAGGTTGCTGATGCATTGACCCGAGACGCACACCTGGTTGTTTCCACAGGGCTTGGAGCTGCTTTCACACTGCGAGAGATCAGTTGAGATCTTGATAGGGACGCAGTCGTTATCTGAACAGTAAGATCCGGGCTGACACTTCCGTCCAGACGAACCGCATGTCTTGTTCTGGGTATTCTCGGAAGTCATGTTGAGAGAGAGACATTGTCCAGACACGCAGAGTTGACCATCTGTGCAGTCCTTCGGGTTATCTCCAAGGCCACAATTGTAAGTGTCGGTTGAGATAAAGACTTGACGGCAGTACCCACGTCGGCATGATGTGCCAAGGGGGCATTCACTGCTCTTCTTGCAAGTTTGAACATTGGTCCCAAGTTGAAAGGGAACGCATGTCCCGTCAAGGCACCAGTTACCTGAGCTGCAGGTGGTATTTGAAGGACCGCAAGATTTGGGGTCCGAGCCGATGCCAATCTTTTGGCATTTATCGTTGACACAAAGATATCCAGGTCCACATCGTTTGTTTGTACTGCCACAACGACGCGAGTTTGCTGTCACCTGGATGGGAGAGCACTTGCCATCATCACACCATTGGCCCGGTTGACATGCTCCAGAACCATTGGAACTTGAGGCAGTGCAGTTCTTGGTACTTGGTCCAAGTTCAAGGGGATAACATCCACCAGCGATGCAGAGCTCTCCAGGCTTGCATGTGTTTCCCCGTTTCCCACATTGTGTAGGGTCGAGTCCAATCGTGACGCTGGTACAGCTTCCCCAGGTGCATACGCCAGGAAGAGGACAGCCGCCAGCATAGAGCATGCCCGTTTTCTGGTTGGGCTCACTACCACAGGGGAGAGTGTTGGAGGGGATAGGTGAGAGAGCTAGAAGTGTAGCTATCACAGCTCGCCAGGCCATGTTGGGAGCCATGATTGATGTTTGTGTTGTTGAACTTGGTATTGATCAACCTTGGTGATCACAGAATGCCAACAAGATGATCCGTTGGCTATATAGCGATTGAATGCCAGCCCAGGGCAAAGGCTTCCATGGGACACCCAAACAACTCCGTCACTGGCCCTTCTTCCATTGCCATAGCATGTCGTCATATCGAGGGTCAAGGGACCAGGGACTTTTTGGAGAAAGGACCCTAAACTCCTGGATGCAATATGCAACTACATCATAGTGAAAGTGTAATCGGTTTGGAGTTTCCCAACAGTCTGTAGCATACCTGTCGCGGTAAGTGTCATCAGCGGAACCGATCAATACAGTACCTTCTCACATGTCCCATTAGCTCGAGAGGGCTGCCCAGAATGAACTCCATCAGCCCTTCATACTCCTCCAACTGATACCCGGGTATAGCCTCAACTCCTGTATCGATTTTCCTGCGGATCCGTCGTGTTTCCGGTCATGGGGTAAACCTTGTAGCCTCCTGCTAACGGGCTCATCAGGAGTTGGCGCCCGGTTGACAAGTCAAATTCGCAATGGTCGAGCTTTGACGGCATGATGATCCGGGGTGAGTAGCTGAGGATCTTCAAGAGCTGGGCAGCTGCTGTCGATCGTCGAGGCGGGGGTAGTCGGGAACAAGCCTGGATGCCTGCATCTGATGTGCGCCTCAATTCCCCAGACTTTGCTTGGTTGCTCACGAGAGCTGCTGTTTTCGGCGGCACAAACGGATAGGCTAAGACTCAAAGCAGCCAAGTTGTGGAGTTATCATTGCGGCCCGGTTTGTATCAAATAGGAGTTTGTATATGATGCTTAAGCATATGTATATTGGCAATGAGATCTCTGAAAATGAAAATTTAGAGAAATTAGAGCAAGTACAGGAAATCTGAGGAGTGTCGTGCTATCTCAACCACAAACTTGCAAACAAACTACAGCTTCCAGTGCGATAACACAGAAAACTTGACGCATGCTTGGCAATCCTCAGGTGTCATTCTCAAAGCACTTGATTGGAAGTCTATATTAGATCTTGTCAGTTGATCTTTGAGGCTATCTCCAGGTGACCGCTCTCCGCTTCGATCAAACGAAACCAAGATCAGCGTCAGATTCTGAGATGTGATACCTTCTTGTTACTAAGTATGGAACGACATCAACGGCTGTATTTTGTTATTTCTGGAGTATTGGGTTCACATTCCTTGTTGAAATCAATATCTGTGTATGTGGATGTTTTACTAGATCCAAATTCATATCCGGTCCTCTGGAGCAGAGTGCCTAGTGCAGCCGGGAAGCATATTTCAAAATTAGATCATGTTTGTGGCAAATACTCTATATACTTTCTATGTCTTTGATTTTCATTTTTCTTCTCTCCCTAGTAGAGTGGGCATTCAATAGCTGTTCTAAAACCAAGCAAACACTATTGTCGTTTCTAGCATCCGCTTGAGAGGCAAAGGACGCAAATCTTTTCATGAGGTTCATCTTCCTAGACCAAATGGTTTCTCTGATGCCACCGCCAATTGACACTTTTTCCGGTTCTTGTATCCGGTGGCTTCTCTTGGCGCAGCCTCAAGCCAGGGGTTTTTTCGCATTTATTATCTGAGTCAAGTCTCGTTAGATCAGACTAACCCTTTTTATCCCGTCAACCCCCTCTTATTGGATGGTATTAAGCTGAAGTTGGTCAAAATAAGCGATTCAAGTGGCCGTTTGTGGGAATAAGCTTGGCAGATCCGTGCATTGCAGGTTTTGTGACATGACACTCTCAACGGCGATTGTCACGTTATGCATGCCATCCCCCACTGACATGCAAGCTCTTCTAATGACGAGCAGGCACGTCAACATAGTTTTCAGGAATCTGCAAGATATGAATTCAAGTTATTTTCTGACAGGTCGTTTTCCCCAAGACGCCGATGCCGCCCTAGGACTAGCTCGCAGAGCCTCAACATCACAATAACCGCTCCCAACGTCATGTTTAAGATTCGAAGCTAAGATCGACATTATCGGACCATGTCCAAAGCAGATCTAAAGGAGTTCCGCTATAGTTTAACAAACCCTCGAGGATGCAGATCCTTTGTTTGTCTCGTAACCTGACAATGACGGAAATTCGGCTGCTGCTACTGGCTAAAGTTTCTGTGAGCCAGATATTCCTACCTCGTGAGAGTCTGATCCAAATACTCATGCGATAATTCAGACTCTTTCGTGCCTTAGCCTCAAACCATTCGTTCTCTCGGATGTTGGAGTGTTTTGACTGTATCATGCGCCACCTGATAGCCGTTCGTGGTGATTGGAATTCAATGACGTATGACGAGAATGGCTAGCACCAGACTGATCAAAGAGACATAGTATGGATCTCCTATTTGTTTAAGACCATTTTCAGAGCCTGTAGACTTCTTTTCCGGCAATACTTGTATGTCAAGTGTGATATTCTCGACATTAATATTCAGGGTTCGATGGCCGAGAGAAAATGAAAAAGGGATTCTTCAAGTCAAAAGAAGTAGTTATTAGGTCAATTTTGCGTAAAATATAGGCATATGGAGGGCCGTTGTTGTAGCTGGCTGTGAAGCTGATATGTCGATCAAGACGATATTTCCAAACGCATGGAAATAAAGAGGTCGTCCAAGATCCTGTCTCCCGGGAATAAACGCTTTACCAAATTCAAGGCCCAGTTGTTACGGTGGAATCAAGGTCTCTGGTGAGCCAATCCCGTTGTCCCATTGTTGGTCACCTTGGAATCACATTCCTCAACAAATTGAGCCTGGAGCAGAGAAAGGATGACATCACCGGAGTGAGAATTCAGATTGAAAATGGGGGTTCTACAACCTCGCTCGTCTCTGTGCGGATCTTGACGCCCAGGTGAGTATCAGGTGCATCCGGACGAGAGCAGCTTTGAGTATTTCATTATTCCCTGTTTTCGAGATCTACCCGCGGCGGGATCAAGATCTAGCGAATCAAATGGTAGTGTCGTATTTAGGCCCCACAACCAACTCAAAATTCACTTACACAGAAGGGAGGTTACAATACAAGTCTATTACGCC
>PVQB02000394.1:0-26103 GCA_002980475.2 Fusarium beomiforme | reverse complement strand
GAGGGAAAAGTGGTTCACATGCTTGGATGGTTCACATGCTTATCATGTACGTTATTTATTTTAAAACATATATAAATGGAAAAATATATTTTATTTAAACTTATTTAAATTCTAATTCGAAATAGTAATTTGAAATAGGTGTACTCTTGAGAGAAAGCCCAATAAACCTAGCTAAATTTCCCCTATTAGCAAGAGCAATCATTCCACCGCGAATATCAACTGATCCACCAACCTCGGGTCGATATGCCGGCGGGAGCCATATGAGCCGTTCCTTTCCCTGCAAAACCCACTCATCCAATACGTAAAGGCAGTTCTGCATACATTGCCACTGTTTCTCTGGGCCTGTCTTATATTCCTGTGGGATAGGTACTGGTAACCGTCCCTTATTTGTTTGAAAGAAGTTCTCGTCGGTAGAGAAAGACAAATAGAGTAGACTTCCAAAGAGTTTAAAGTCCTGGGAACCAATCTTCTGCTTGGTGAAAATATCCCATACGTCAATGGTAGGATCCCCGTCTAGCTCTGACTTTGAAATTGCCGCAAGCTTACTTGTCGCTGAGAGAGCAAGGTGTTTTACCAGCTGACCTTGAGGCATTTCCAGCATGAACGTTTTTATCCACGGTAGTCCTTTCCAGATCGCTATAGTATTCTCAGATGCCACGGCAAAGATGCGATCTGTAGGGCGAAATGTCAGAGAAGTGTAGTTGCGTAAATCGCAGTTGTCAACTTCTTCTCCGGTTGACACATGGAACAGGTGAGTTCGATTGCCGCTCTGATCACACTGGACACCAAAGAACTCACTCTCAGGTGAAAATATGATCTCCTCCTTGAGGATAACAGGAGCCCCCTTGACTCTCTTCTTCCTTACAAGATTCCATAGCTGCCATGATAATCCCTCTTCGGGCAGAGGGGCGATCATAACAACCTCGTGGCCGCGTGGTGATGGGTGAAGAGTAAATTCGTTCCAGCAGGTTGTTCTCTCTAGTCCCTCCTCAAAGAATGAAATAACACTCCATATAGTCTTCAAGGTACGGCTTTCCGCATCCCAGAAGAGAATCCGAAGCTCTCCTGACAGAGACAGCGAAAGTAACTGGTTAGTGTGGGGAAGAAAAGCAACATCAGCCATGTGGTCAAAGGTGGCTTGACAGTGCATCAACGCTTTGTCCCAAAGTTGAAACTCTTCGCCCTTGTTCAGCTGCAGAAGAAGGAAGTCTCGATCTGGCGAGTATTTGATGGCTATGACAGGGTTCTGTAATGGCTGCATACTACCATCATCCACAATCCACCTTTTAGCGACCATTTGACCACCGTAGCTCAGTGCGACGCTATCGTTAGACAAGAATTCAACCTTGCTGGGAACCCTTTCTGCCCTGATGAACAATAGTGGATCAAAAGTATGGCTGAAAAGTTGAATCACGGGGTGATCTCTTCGTACAATGGCTGTGAAAGCACCGTCGCGAGAAAACCCCCAACCAAAATCTTTCAAAAATTTGCCCATTGAATCTCCAGTCAATGCATCACGAACCTCTATTATGGCAGAGCAATCTTGGTGAAGGCTGAGCTTCTCATCCGAAGGTAAAAAGAGAAATGGGGAGTGATTGCTCCAGGCAACTTTGTAGGATCTGGCCAACTTTGGGTCCGGTAAAGTGATATCCCAGAAATAAATCATGTCGTATACCCTAACTGCCAAGATCCTAGAGTCAATCGAGAACGCCATTGTGTCGACTTTCTTGGACAATCTGAACTGTTTCGCCGGTTCCGCCATTTCCACGTTAAATAGACCAATGAGGTTGGACTCATCATCGTCTGTCAAACAATAAACGGCCACGAACTGACCATCCGGCGAGAATACAAACTCTTCTGATTGGCGTGGTTCCGAAGCATGGTGGAATTGCCTTTGTTGCCCGTCGGTGAGGTTCCATATGCGGAGCTTGTGGTCTTCGAATAGTGATGCTAAGATATTGCTACTAATTGGCGAGAAGGAAATTTGCAGCATCGGAGACGGACCAGAGACGCTAATATCGGTACCCTTTCTAAGATCTCTTATGCATATTGTTCCATCCAAACGTCCCGAGGCAAGTTTTAGACCATCCATTGAGAAACAGATGCAAAGAGGGTCTGGATCTTGGAACCGGTACAGCTCTGAGCCTGTGACACAATCCCATACTCTGGTTGTATTGCCACTGCCGACAGATGCAATGAGGTGTTCTGTTGGAGAAAAGGCAGCCGTGTTAACCCAGCCGCTGTGGCCTTCGAGAGAATACAGCTCTGAACCCCACCTTTCTTGAGTCTCAGGCCTCTTCAAAATCCACTCGGGGATTAGATGTTGGTAATAGAACCGAACTCTACTCTTGCTTGGGCAGAAGAGAAGGGCGGAGCAATACAGTTGAAGAGGAGCATTGTCAAGGATCCACCTGTTAGTCTGTACAAAGCGCTTCTTCGCATCATGTATCAAAGAAGATAGACCGGGCTTTTCTGACAGCTAGAAAGAAACTTGGTCAGCCTCCGAGCTTCGTCCTTGAGCGTACCTCTGTAGAGACTTACATCGATCAGACTTTCCAATCGGATAATAATCAGAATAATGGAGGACGCCTCTCCCATAAATGCCATTGGCTCCAACCAGTACAAAAGCTTTTCAGAAAGAAAGATGTGGACTAATCCGCCATCTTCCAAGCCAGCTTCCCCAAGGCATTCGAAATCTATTTTTCTCAAGTGGTCGGCCCAGTAGAGACACGCATATCGCAGGTACTGAGGACATGAGCTTCAATATGACTGGATATAACATCGGAGACAAGTATTCCTGGGAGGCTCAGACAGCAGATATTCTGACGAAGCTCGGAATTCATAATCTCCAGACAGCGATGGAATATCTCCCGGTGCATTGCAACCTCTTTTACAGAAAATGGAAGCAGTTCGGATCGTTTCTCGTTGAGGATGAAATCGCGAAATGAGAGGTGGATCAGAGTAATAGGGACATCGGGATCCTCCGGGACGTTGATAATCGGATGAAGTTGCGCCAAGAGATCATCTAGATCCTCTCTTCCCGCTGAGAGTAACTGAGCAATCGTCTCCACTGAAGCCGGTTGGAATAGGACGACGATGAAGCCGATCAATCTGCTAATACCAGAATAGAATGGAACTCGGAGCTTTTCGTGCCAGCTTTCGATATCTGGGAACCTCAAAACCTTAAGGTAGATGCCATCTACCTTCTGCTGAGGGCCTTCTATCTCCCATTCGTCCTTAAAGATTAGGTCTAGCCGTATATCTCTCCACCGCAATGGATATACTGAAGTGCATATGGGTAGTTTTCAACAGTATAAGGCCGGATCATTAGTCTGGCCATTACCATAACGTTCTTCAGAAAATGCGATAAGAGCATATCGAGCCCAGCTTGGCCATCGCAGCCTTTATCCTTGTAGGGCTGGTCGCTCCTGTCCCTGCCATCATCTATGTATGGATTTATGTCAAGGTCTATTTTTCGGTGCTTAGCCTGTCGATTTCGAATGATTGGGAGTAGGGACGGCCCGGCTTTGGCTGCATCGACGCGCCTGACCCCTGTCATTTCTCCACGCTTTTGACACAACGAACAACCAACAGTGCAATCAGAGGCCGCCAAAACGTCGAGCCCTGGTCATTGTGCCTGGTGCACAGCCAGTTATAGGCGTCCTCGTACCGCCCAGCCACTGTCACCACGCGTTATCACCAGAATCCTTGACACAATAAAATAGTGTAGCCGTGTAAGGTGACAATCTCTGCACTCAAATTTCCTCTTGTTGAGAACAAGAAGGAATTCTTATCTGGGACTTGAAATTTATTGAATGTGGAATAAAGCAGGACTGCTACTCAATGCGTGCTCAGTCTTTCGTTGAATACACAGGTGTCACAATCCCAGGTATTGCCAGGGCTGTGCTGTTTGAGACATACATACCTGCAGGTGCAGGCAGTAGGCCTCCCTTGGCAGATGATACCCTTGAAAATATGGCGTATACATGTTGGCTCTGGCCCTGCAGCGAAAATAAATACCCTGGCACAAGCTGTTGGTTCTGTCAATTCTCAATTCAATTTTATCTCTCTAAACTGTATCGTTTTCTCTCAACCCACCTGCTCACCGCCCTGTCGTGAGCCCATGACAACGAACGAGACCGAATTCGTTGGCTGGACGCCATCACCAGACGGAAGAGGCACTTATGATATAATATTTACTTGCCTCGTCACAACGTTTTTATGTTGCTGGACTTCGGTTTACCCCAATATTCCCGCGGACGGAGAAAATGTTTGGACTTCACTGAGAGACAAGCTTGGACTCGCATGCCTAGGGCTACTTGGTCCCGAATTTATTATTGTACTAGCTATTGGGCAAAAGTCTTCGGCACGAAGATCGGTTGCTGTATGTCGTTTCCTCCGCCGCCGCCAACTGTTGAAGACTTAAACAACTGATCAAATACAGAAATTCAACCGGGCTGGACATACAGAATGGACCATCACGCATGGTTTCTTCGCCGACATGGGTGGATTTGTTCTTGATGCTGAAGGTCTTCCGCATCCAATACCCCTCAATGCCGAACAGCTATTTTACCTAGTAAACAAATCATATGTTGACTGCCCTGAAATTACTGCCGGAGAGCTTAAAGATAGGAATAAGTCTGATGGGTTGGCAAGGTCAGTGTATCAGTCTGGAACATGTAGCAGCTCTCTTGACTAATACTTCTAGACTTGTCACCATTTGGCAAGGCACTTGGTTCGTCATAACATTTATCGCGCGGATCATCCAAGGACTGCATGTGACCACTATGGAGCTCACCGCAGTTTCCTTTGTAGTGATTCTCTTTGGGACTGCATGGTGCTGGAAAGACAAGCCATCTGATGTAAGCACAACAATTATAGTTCCATGCTCTACCAGTATAGCAGATATCCTCATTCGGGTAGGTAACGAATCGCTTGAGTTATTCAGAAGTTGAGCTAACCCTATGCAGGAAGGCCGTCAACCAGACCAACCCTATTATCAAACACCTCTGGACTTTATCAGCAGAGATGAGATTGCGTTGAACCTCGCTTGGCAATACTACAACGAATTGGCTCGCAAAATTCTCTTCTCTCCCTTCTCACGCCGTGTCGCCAAGTTCCCATGGGACAGGAACCCGGGCGACATATTCCTCCGAATGGACTTTGACCTTGAGCTAGTCGGTGTCGCATTCATCCTCGTCTTCAGCGCAGTCTTTCTATCTGCATGGAACTTTTCGTTCCCTACCACTGTAGAAAGAGAGTTTTGGCGCGCAGCTAGTATTTATATGATAGTCTACGGTTGCCTCGGGGCGCTTTGGATGGAATTGCGTATGTGGATATTTGTGCCGCAGCGCCTTTCTGAAGGTCTTGAACTGAGCCTTGTCCAGCAGGAGCTAGACCTGAAACCTCATCCAGTCCGGAGATGGCACCAGAGATTTCAGAGATGGCGGAAATCGCGAAAGAAAAACATGAGAGGTAGTAGAGAACTGGATGGGGATTTTCTGGTGCCGCAACAGCCGAAGAAGGGTCCTTTTGCCTTTCTTAGCACAATGCATAACATATCGCATGGTAAGGATCCTTATTTGGGCGTCGAGGTCGGGTTCCTGATTGTTACGTCAATTTTATGTGCCCTTTACTGCGTGTTTCGGCTTTATATCTTTGTGGAGGATTTTATCGGACTAAGAGCATTACCACCAAGCGCATATGCGACAGTGCAGTGGACGGAGTTTATCCCCCATATATAGGACTCTCATAATATATCAATTGTTTTCCTTTTGAATCACTCAGTCAATGCAATTTTTGATTCCAATAATACGTAAATATCTTAGTGTGATCATTCTGAACCAGAAAAAGCTCTAACAGGCAGGTAGAAATAGAAAGCAAAGGTGCAGGCCAAGATGCCTTCACACATACCAACACTTGACCTTATAAATATGAAGGTTGCAACATATTGCTGGAACTTTTGGTAATATGTATCATCCTACCTCGGCCTAAGATGATCAAGGTTTGGTGGAGATGCATGATAGTCATTTGCCTGCCATTTTGGGTGACCGACTAAGCTAAGGTGATCTACCAATAAAAAGCTGCTGAATAACCACGAGCTCATCTGTATTCACAAGCAAAGATTGGAGCACCGGAGACTCAACGCGCATGGCCTCGGAGCACATTCTGAATAAGGATGCTTCCTGAAGCTAAGGTATCCAGCCGGCTACTCGGCACATTCAGCTCGATTGAAGACAAAGATAAAGACAATGGTTATAAATTGAAGGACGTGAGGCATTATTTAGTTTATACTTGTCTCCGGTATTTACAAGTCTGAGTTGCAGCCTTGACTTAAGGCTTGGCGCGAGGTGTTTCATCAAAAAGATATGATTGCTACTCTATTTCTCTTCGCTGTTGGCGCTGTAGCCAAAGTCAGCTTTCCACCCATCCCTTCCGATAAATCGACACCCGTACAACAACGGCTTGCGCTGGATGGACCAAACAGTTAGTCCAAGATTTAACCATCAATCTTCTTGTTACTTACCTCTATAGGTGTGACCATTGGCTGGAACACCTACGCCAAGCAAGACAAACCGTGTGTGAAATATGGCACCTCGAAAGACAATCTTGATCAACAAGCATGCTCTGATATATCGTTGACGTATCCCACTTCTCGTACATGGGCCAATGCTGTGACTCTCGGCAATCTGTCTCCAGCAACAAAGTACTACTATAAGATTGTGTCTCAAAGCTCTGCCATCGATCAATTCCTCAGCCCTCGGGCAGCTGGTGACAAAACGCCATTCGCCATCAATGCTATCATTGACCTTGGTGTTTACGGAGAAGATGGTTTCACTATCAACATGGATCAAACGAAGCGTGATGTCATCCCCAATGTTCAGCCCTCTTTGAACCACACAACCATCGGCCGACTTGCGACAACAGCCGACGACTACGAATTCATTATTCACCCTGGTGATCTAGCATATGCCGACGATTGGTTCCTGAAGCCAAAGAACTTGCTACATGGTGAGGAGGCGTACCAAGCCATCCTAGAGACTTTCTACAATCAGCTGTCCCCCATTTCTGGCCGAAAGCCTTATATGGTCAGCCCAGGAAACCACGAAGCAGCATGTGAAGAGATCCCTATCCTGAACTATCTCTGTCCTGAGGGGCAAAAGAATTTCACCGACTTTATGTATAGATTCGGCCAGGTGATGCCTCTTACATTCCCATCAACATCTTCTGACGACTCTGCGAGAGTGAATGCCAACAAGGCTAAGCAACTCGCAAACCCACCATTCTGGTTCTCCTTCGAATATGGCATGGCACATGTAGTCATGATCGACACCGAAACTGACTTCCCAGATGCACCCGATGCACCAGGTGGCTCTGCAAACCTTAACAGCGGACCTTTTGGCAGCCCAAACCAGCAACTCCAATTTCTTGAAGCCGACCTTGCATCAGTTGACCGCACAGTCACACCCTGGGTCATTGCTGCAGGCCACCGGCCATGGTACACGACTGGTGATGAGGGCTGCAAGCCTTGCCAAAAGGCGTTTGAGGGGTTGCTGTACAAGTACGGCGTTGACTTGGCCGTATTTGGACATGTGCATAACTCGCAGCGGTTTTACCCCATGTACAACGGCACTGTCGACGCTGCGGGGTTGAAAGATCCCAAAGCCCCAATGTACATCGTGTCTGGTGGTACTGGAAACATTGAGGGACTGAGCGCTGTCGGGAAAAACGCAACCGGAAATGCGTTTGCATATGCCGATGATTTTAGTTACGCCACTATTCGGTTCAAGGATGCTCAAAATCTGCAAGTTGACTTCTTCCGATCATCGACTGGAGAGCTTCTGGATAGTTCCAAGCTTTTCAAGTCACATAACAAGCAGTTTATTAGGCAGAGCTAGGTCAGTTAAGCCAATAATAGCATCACTCGTGAAGCTCTGTTACTTTATCTCCCCAACAGTCTCATTGCATTCAAGTTAGAGCTCGCCTTATGCCTGATCTTGGGGAAAGCATCGCTATTTCTCGTCCTCCCCTAACATGAGATAAAAATCCTTTGCACACAAAGATTAGCAGTCAATTGCAGCGCACTGAAAGTGCAGGGCTCGAAAAAATAAGATTGCAGATAAGCAGACTTGCGAGAACAATGCCGTGACCAACTTCGATAGAGCGCATTATGAACCCGGCGTAGCTGAAGTGTTGCGCTGCAGCCCATCAACCTGGTGATCGTCTTGGTCTTTGCATGTAGACGAAGGCCATCGGTGAGAATGATGCAGAATGACGCGGGTCGAGTGGAGTACATGCCTTCTGAGCGGTGAGTTGCCGATTTATCCATTTATTTCAGCCATAAAGCTAGTTTGGTGCTGATAGCGCCACAGTTTATCCTCTAACTGGTTAAGCATATAAATAAGAACACAGCTTAGGGTTACCATTTTAACCAACAGGACACCTATTCCATGGGTACCCTTCACGCCACGGGGTAAAGAGCCTAACTGTTGCCAAAGAAAAACAACACCTAGAAGAGAGCTTTTAAAAATTGTAATCTATTAATTCTGTTACTGGTAATTGTAATGATACTATTTTTACCTCTGGTTCTATATGTAAAGTTTGGAATGTTTCAGGTTGAAACGAATGGCTTTTGACGGCTGTAATGCTGTTGTGGTGCTGCTGTAATGTGATTTGTCTAGACAGTTACTCGATGGTGGGCTTGGATATCCTGATGGCAGGTACTTGAGCATAAGGCGGCGCGCCATAGTAAATGTAAGTACCTTCTGTCAGTAGGGCTATTTAATTGGCTACCTTACCTCCGTGAGAGGAAGGAATAGTCCGGTGGCGTAAAGGGTACCCCTAACCCATCGTCTTGGGAGTAGCGCTTGGCTGATAATAAACAATCTTATTGGGCAGTCAGCCTCGTAAATACTGTCTAGCCCTGTTGGCGTATCATCTGATGATCCGAGCATTGCAACTAAAAACGCCAAGGCGTATATGCCTCCGGGAAATCAGGAATAGCGCAATAGCAAAACTTTAGCTGAAGCTGGAAAAACGATTATAAAAGAACTAAAAGAAGTCCAGATTCCTCATTTCTCAGTCCATGGCTTTCAAGATGCAGCCCACCCGCATACAAGCCAGACAGCGCCAGTTATGGTTGGCAACGCTCGATTGGACTAGCACCATCAGCAGCTTCCTGCTACTCCCTGCTGGAATTCTGATGATAGTGAATGGGCATTGCTCTCAACCCCACGGACTCAGCGCCGACGCTCCCATGTGTGTTGGCTCACAGTTATCTGTGCAGAGCTGGCTCGCCATCACCGGCATTCAATTCTCGCTTCTCAGCACCATTCTACTGCCCCGGGTCTCGTCACTGACCGTGTCCAAATGTTTTACAGGAGCACTCCAAACCACTGGAATGCGATTCGACCGCCTGCTTAACTCTCTTTCAACGGCCCCTTACTCCGCTCAACTTCGTGGATCTAAGAAGGTCATCCTACTGCGGTGCCTCACCTTGTTAGTCGCAGCGCTCGTGAGCGTCCTCTACAAGTTCTCTTTTGTGACAGTCGATGCAAAGGGTATGCTGGCTATCCCCAAGGGTGATGCTTATTACAACTACAACTCTGACGGTAACCCCGACGCCGACACCAGCTACACAGCAATCGGCGAGTCTGATATTTCACGCGAGTACAACTATGCTCTGGGGAATGGGGTCCCAACTGACATACTCTCCGCAAACCTCATCGACTTTCTGACTGTCAACAATGGATCCGTCATTGCCGTGAGCGATCCAGGAAAGGCCTTTGAGCGCTCAACCGATCTCATTGTGGGGCCAAAGGTGAATGCGACGCGCCTCACAAGGATTCTTAACGGGACTGTGGAATCATGTAACCCCTTGCTATACCTTCGGAGCTCGTTCTACACCCTACGCTCAATAGGTGACTTTGAAGCTATCAAGTGGCCTCTTGTCAAGTCAACACCATACAATAATGGGTTACGAATCGATTTTACACCCTGGAACTCAACTACCTCCAATAGAGGCGGCATTATGGACATCACGTCTCTAGCCAACGGATCAATGCAGGCTTGGGCTGCACAACACTCAGTTCCTTCTGAGTCAATATACGGCTATCGTATCACTGTTAACATGCAATATTGCTACGGGTATATCAACTGGACAAACTCGGCTATATTTGGCCAATTCGCGATGGAGGAGCCAACCGACATCCAATGTCGTCCTTTTCCTTTCAACCTAACCGTATGGAAACAGACTCTGTGGGCATTCAATGCAAAGGCGTTCATGCAGGCAGCCTGTGCTGGAAAGGTAGACATCGACGACTCTTTCTGGATGACTGCGCTGCCCTTAATCCCAATTATAAGTGATCACGCATCTGTCAGCAGGGAGTTCCGACCACCAGAGGAGAGGAACCCGCGGTGCAGCAAAATTGCTCTGGACTCATTCGCGGTCTCTGACGGTATGATTCGGGCATCGCGGACGGGGATGACGGCTCTGGGAATGGGTCTCCAAGGCCTCGCGGTCGTGGCAGCAATCATGGGGATATGCTTAATTATCTGGCCAAGGCTGCCACTTCTTACAGAGTGGCCTGCACAGTGGCTCGCCTTGGCAGAGGGACTGAATAGAACTTTGGTGAAGGAAACAGTCAAAGGAGGCGCAAATGAGGCGATTACTGAGTCTGAAATACTTATGTTCTTATCCTCGACAGAGGACAACGAGTTACGACTGACATACGTCAAACCATAGTTCTCTGTTTTACTTTGGAACAAATCAAGACTATAATTACATATAACTTCAAGAAGCTTTCAGTCAATTTGTTAATTAATGCCTTGTACTATCTACCTATATGATTTTCCTTTCTAGGGTAACCAAGTATCAGCAGCTATTAATAGATACTATTAGTGTTGGAAAAAGATAACGGTTAAGACTCGGCAGATTTGTTGAATGCCTTTATCCAAGTCATTTAACCCTCAGTCTCTCATCTTTCATTTTACTATAGCTGCTCGTTTGCATCAACATTGCTAGAAGTTTCTGTATATACTACTGTTTTCCCTCCCAGGGACACTTCTTCCTTGGAAATGCCTCAACAACGCCGAAGAGTAATATCTTGCCAGACGTGTCGCCGTCTCAAAACACGATGTGAAGTACCAAGTGGCTCAGCTATCTGTATCCGTTGCAAAGCTTTGAGGTCAGTATTTTATAGTGACTCGCTTAGTGAGATGTTCTTAGGAAGTATGTGTTGATATGAAGTGCAGATTACCTTGCGAGCTCCCCCAAAACTCACATCGCGTCACCCAGACCTCCAAAGGACAGAGTTCTGAGACCGGAAGCCCACCCAGGCTCTTTCAAGCATGCAATTGTGAAGAAAGGTATTTCGCTCAAAGATTTGGCCCATACAATCTGAGTTAATGCGGATTGTTCAGGTTTGCTGCCCTCGAAGCTGAACTTGCAGACCTGCGTAGTACTGTACGTGAGCTCAGTCAGATGACGACCTCTCAGGCGTCAAGCACAGCAGTGACGGCATCAAGTAGTCGAAACGCAACAACTTTGATTCCAGAAAGTACTGATGACTCTCACGAAAGAGCCGGTGACCATATAGATGCAGCTGAAATTGATCCACCCGTTGCCCCAGTTCGTGTCATTCGAAAAATGTATACCTGGATTAACGGCAACCCCGAGAACCCCCAGGACAGCGTCGAGCTACCTGACATTATAAAGGCTGAATTAGCCACAAATGGGCTGGGCTTGCGCCTCATAGAAACGTGAGATGATACCTACAACTGCCATGATCTGATATTTGAGCGAGCCAAATCCTATTCCACTAATGTACAATCTTGAGCCTTGCTAATGCATGGTGTGCCTATTGATAGATCTCGGAAGAACATTCCTCGCTTACACTTCATACAAGAAACTATCGACAAATCCTTGAACGGGGAGTATAACCTCCTGTCTGTGACCTGCATGCTTGCAGGGATGCAAACAAATACTTCCATCAGCAGTACAGAGCTTCACACATCGCTCTACGCAGTCCTTAAATCTGGCCTGGCAAAGCTCACTCTCGACTCTCCTCTGAGCCTGCCGTCCCTCTACGCAATGTTGTTAACCTGTCTTTTGAATCTGAACCTTGGGTACTCTGATAGCTTTATAGATGCATGGCTCTTGAGTGGCTCGCTCATACTTCACCTCATGCTGTCGTTGGATTTTCCTGTTTTTCAGAAAGCGCCCGCCTTGCTGCGCTATGCCGGAGACGACAAGGACGTCATATTGACGTGGAATGCTGCATGCCTTCAACACCTCAAGTATGTCATCTACGCTCGCGAGTCCGAAATGAAAACTTGACTGGAGAGAAAGTAACTAATTGCTGTGAAAGATTTACTATTGGTGTAGGGAAGCTGTCAGCAGTACGGCTAGACCTAGCAGCACATTATATCGAAGTAGTCAAGCGCGCAGACGGCTTCGAGAAGTCAGACAAAGAAATTGCCGCCGAACTCGAGCTTTTCATAGTGCTATACCGTGCTATTGTCGAAGAACGTATTCCAGCAAAGCAAATTCAGAGCAGTCTCTTACAATGGCATGATACCAACGCGAAATGTGCGTTACCACTACGATTGCTTGAAGCTGTTGCTGTTGAGCTGCAGCTAATAAATTACAGTGTTTGACTCATACGACAGTTTGGCGTTAAAGTTTGCGCTTTCGACATTCAGCTTACTGGCCAGCCGTTGGCAACTGTCTCAACTACGTCAAGAGGACATCGAAAGCGCCCCAGAGAGCGCGGTGTATAATACACACATTGAGCCCATACTGAAACATAGTCACCAGATTATACGATTCATAGGAGATATGGCTAGGCAGAAGAGCGTCATACACACCTTTGACTTTCTTATGGGCGCATATGCACATGTCACGCTGGTCGAATTTTCGGACCATCTTGAGGATATTGAGACGACTTTTCGTCTAATGGAAGAGATGCAGAACCTTCGTAAGGATACTTATGTGTTTGAACCAGTCTCTAGTTGGGCTATGAACATGATGAAGAAACGCGTTTTCGATGCGGTGCGATCAGAGATGGTCACAGAGACAGAGGCGTGGCCTGGACGAGATGTGTGGTGGCCGCCCTTTGAAGCCTTGAGCTCGAGGATGGAGTCTACATCAAGCTTGGTGCATGAGCGGCATCAACAGTGAAGTTCTAGCAGAAGCATGATCCGACCCTGTAAGGCCGTGATACTTGTTCAAATAGCTATTAGATGTATCATTTAGAACTTGAAGCAAATATCAAAGGGACATTTCGTTATCATTACAGCCAAGGTAAAGGTGGCTAACATGCTATGGCTCAGTACTTCTCCGTTGCAAACTTTTGAGTATCACCCATCTCCGCATCTCCAGAGGCTGCGTCAGACGAGTTAATCACGACGTTGACAAAAGTATCATCATGAGCTTCCACAAAGTCCTTAGGCTCATGCCATCCTGAGAGCTTTGGCATACTCTTGGCTGGGAAGAGTGTGTTAATCAGCCAGTAGCTTCCAAACGCCAGAAAGAGTCCGACGGGATAAGCAACATAGTAGAACCGCTGGATTCCCAATGGTGCGTGGACACCCATCTGAGAGAGAAACCCGTAGAAGTTGGGTGCAATGGCAATCAGATAGACCGCAAAGGCTCTCAGATTAAAGCCGTGGAAGAAGTGGTAGGAAGAGTCCTTGTGCCCAGAATAAAGCATAGGGATATCGAAAAGACCGCGTCTGAGGAGGTAGTAGTCACAGATCAGGATACCAGCAATAGCGCTGAGGAAGATCTGGTAGGAACTCAAGAAGTTGATGAACACGGCCGCAGATGAGAGCAGGTACCACGGGCAAATTGCGTACGAAATAACTGAAGAAATGACATATTAGTTACGAGCCCTATGACGCCAATTTGCAGGCATTGAGGAGAACAAAGGGATCTTACCTGCACATATGAAGAATCCACGCTTTACAGTTATGTACTTGGGCATGAGTGCGGCGATATCGTTTCCGGCACTATGAGAAAGAATAGGTCAGCCAAGGTTGCAAAAGCCATAGGCGGGAAAGGGCCAGGCTAAACTTACGGAATCGAGTTCTCAAAGATAGCTGAGAACACGGTAGAATAAACATAAGCGAACGAGATCAAGGCACATCCGGCACGATTTGCAGATGTATGACGATCACCCGCCATGAGCATGTCCAGGGTTATGAGCGGGTTCCAAACGACCTGGAAGAAATTATTGAGTTAGCACCAAGACTATATTTCCAGGTATATTCGTGACTCGAAACAGGGAGTATCATCACTTACCTCGCCAAAGATACTCTTGCTGGCAGCAGCAATCAAGTTGCCAAAGACGCCGACCAAGAAGTTGGACAATGGGAAGCTGACAACCTGCCCAGCAAGGACATCGTTGGGCTTAGAGGCGTATCGTTGCAGATCAGATGCGTTGGAAATAAAGGTACCGCAACTGGCAAGTCCAAGGAAGAAGAACTTGAGGATCAACCAGGACTTCTCCGAACCTTTAACAGTAGCAGGCTCATTCAAAGTCTTGCGAACATTGCCAGACAGGGATAACGTCCAAGCCACGAAGGCAATGGTGGCGCCGAAGAAGACAGCAACCTTGATGTGAACGAGCTTCCTCATGCGTGGTACAGGGACGAACAGAAAGGCGCAGTTGATAAGCCTGGCGTAACACAGGACGTTAGTAACATGCACTCATGGCCCACTTTTGATGACAGGACCATACCAGTAGAGGAAGAAGCAGAGCATCTGAGCCGAGTTGAGGGCAGACTTGGTGCCCATGATATCGGGAATGTTGGCGATGGACGGGAAGATGGCGTGAAGAAAGACACTGTAAGGGGCAAGCATGTTAGTGTGACGTCAAGACATGTTGATCAGTCAAAGCGTTGTTGTTTCGGGGTGCTTTGATCTTGATCCAGGTTTCATTGGACCTCAACTTACTATAAACACTGGGCTCCCTGTACAGCATTGACACCATTCCAGACAATGGACATGACGGCACGGTTGAAGGTCGGCCACAACGCTCCCCATGTCCCAAAGCTCGCTCGGCATGCGACAGGAAAGGGAATTCGGTATAATGCACCAGCACGACCATTAAGTGCCATGAGACAACCAGCAAGTAATTGGCCGCCAAGTGAACAGGCCAGAGCCTCCCACATACTGAGGCCAGCGGACTGACCCGTAGAAGCCGCATACAAGTTGCTCACATTTGCTGTGGCTGCGAACCAGAAGGCCGAGTATGTAATCGAAGTCCAAGTCCGATCCTTGACTGGGGTAGGACGGATGGAGTCATTGTCGAGAAAGTTGGCTGGCTCGGTAGTTCCATCTGCACAATGCTTCTTGACAACCAGACGGTCGTGTGCCTTGGAGAGAAGATCGGCCATGGTTTTTCCTACGTTACGTTATGACAGAAGGAAATGCAGGCTCGGCTCCGTGGGCGATGCAGATGGAGATGCGGATGGCCATCTGCAAGTGCAGGGCCAGGATTGTTGTTTATAAGATGCAGCATATCGACCGCGAAGATGGACTCCAGGTTCCCCAGAGTCTGGGCCTGATAAGGTCAGATCTGTACGACTCCATTCTCAAGGCATTGATGCCATGTCCGACGGTCGCCGGTCAGTGTTGCTGGACTAACGACGCTGTTATCTCGCCCCGCAGTTGATAGCCAACATCTGGCAGATTACAGGTCGCACTAAAGCGTGTGCTATCCCAGCGGCAGCCAGTGCAAGGGCCAGTTCAGTGGGTCTAAACTCTGAATCCCCACGATAGGGGAACTCCGCAGATAAGAAACGGTAGCCCCCTCGGCAATCGTGGGTCCTCTCCGACGGTCTCCGGCGTTTACCTAACCTAGAGTCGCGATGCCATTTGCTTGACAATGAAGTATTGCGCGGCTTGAATTATTCGACTGCATCAACGAGATCGTCTACATTTTATATGAGGCTGGCGTTTCCGGGGTAAGTATTTAGAGTGGTGTTTGGAGCATTAACAACTGGACAAAACGACAACCAATTCTGATCCATTTTCTTCAATCAGGGTTTCCCCACTTTGAATCATCACTGTCCTCATCATAAGATTAACGATATAACATTTCTACCGATCTAAATCGACCATCATGGCTACGACTACCGTCGAGACTGTTACCCCAGCTGCAACCTTCACAACGGTGCAGCTGATGACACCAGATGGACCTGTCTCCCGCCGAGTGCGATGCGGCCAGCCACGCACTCCAACACTGGATGAAATGCCCATTATTGACCTCAGCTCCATTGATGGCGACGCGGATGCGCGCAAGGCACTCGCCGCCAAGATTAAAGCGGCAGCAGAAAATACGGGATTCTTCTATGTCTGCAATCACGGTATCCCTCAAGATTTGATCCAGGAAGCCCTTGAACAGGTCAAGGTCTTCTTCAACCAGGCACCCGAAGACAAGGATCGAGTCTCATTTGCAAAGGCGGGCAAGTTCTGCGGATATCACGGACTTGGAAGCACGCAAATCAACAATAATGAAACTAGAGGTAGGGAGACAGTCGGCTTATTCCCGAGATCACTTATACAAACTTACGTATCTAATAGATAAGAAGGAAACTTTCTCTATGCGATATGACACTCGCATTGACCCATCCCATGATCGTGAGGATGATATTTTCTCCAACTTTGATTCCACAGATTATGTCTGGGATGGGACGAGCCATCTTACAAAGTTCCGCCCTGTTCTGACTAAGTTCTATCAAAAAAGGCTGATGCTGGCACGTAAGCTCATCCGCTTGTTCGCCCTTGCTCTTGAGCTGCCCGAGGACTATTTTGATTCTATCATCACCACTCCCGGCGCTGACGCAGTGCACATTCACTACCCTGGCACTGATACTTGCGACACCGGCGACACCGATGATGTCGACGTCGGGATTGGCTCACACACGGACATCCAGTGCGTGACTCTGCTCTGGCAGGACATGTCTGGTGGTCTGCAGGTCCTCTCAGCAGATGATGAGTGGCTGGACGCACGACCCATCGAGGGGACCCTTGTCATCAACATTGGTGACTTTTTGCAGAGGCTCTCAAATAACCGGTTCAAGTCGACAGTGCATCGCGTTTATAACCGGCAGAAGGAATCTCGATATGCCATGCCCTTCTTCCTGGGATTCAACCCGGATGCGGTCTGCGAGGTTGTGCCGACATGTACAGACGAGGAACACCCTCCTCTGTATGAGCCGATTTCATGCGGCAAGGTAAGTCCCATCGACTCCTGAGGCTCAAGGATTTTAAGACTGACTGTTGCAGTGGCGCGATTTGCGTCTGAGTTTGGCAGAAGGCAGTAAGGCGGCATGATGCACTGGAGGACGCAAGAAATGTATTTCATCAAGTCGTTCCCTTCTCTGCCAGGATGATTATGAAGCGAGATTGTCTTTCTTTGGCAGCTTGTTGTTTCTGGTAGTTAATAAAAAGGGTTTAGCTTGCGTTGGTAACAACCCCAAGAAGCTGACGCGTATGAGGCGGTATTACCTAACAAGTTACAAGCCCATATGGACATGGTTAATCCGAGGCCAAGGGACCTCGAGGGCGTTGATAGTGGCAGTCAAGATGCCCCAGAACGACTGAGAGGCGATGGCTAGTATGCCTGCTTGTAGTCTTATAATATTTATCCCTTACTGAGCTGAAAAGCACGGTGTTGCTGCTACTTGAGGCAATCATCATCTAACCGGTTATCAGGCCCCTAGAGACCCTGGTTCTTTCGCAAAGTGGCGGATTCCATAGGATAATATGAGCCACTACTGGGAATCAAGGCATTGAAATTTGTCGCATGTTCAACCGGCTGCTCTCTTGCCACTTGATCCACCTGATCAGAAGCGTGAATAAATATTACGTCAAAGCTAATATCCACACGTATGAGTTCTTACCTAGTTATGGGACTCGTTCGTGTGAACAACTAATAAAACTCAAATACGCACGGTTCATAACCTTGACATGGACTGAGTCAGGAGCAGTTCTGTGCATTATCGTTAAGATTTCCAACACAATCTGGCCTCTCACTTAAATCTATAACTACCTTTAAAGTGCATAATAAGGAAGTCACCTCTAGTAACTCTACGGAAGCCTTCAATCACAAGATGACCTATCCGGTATACTGTATTCTAGTGTATTGTTCTTTTTTCAATTGTCGGTCCCAGATTTAAACTTTAACAGCACTTTTTACACTTTGCCACTATGCCGAGTTAGGTGGAGTAAGGTATGATTTATCGTAATGTCGCTGAACATGGTCCTATCGCTTGTTGAGTAACTTCAGGATCCATTTGAGACACTAGATCTTTTATAATAGCAGTAATGTAATTAAACGAAACTATACTGCTCTAGGCTTGTCTTGTTTCCTGATTGGATCTACACCCCATGGAAAATTGGAAATCCTTTCTACTTAGAATAATCTTGGGTCTGAAATATCCACCAATAGCTGCAAGCTTGAGAATTATCTTCAAGTAACGCCTTGAGAAGCAGAGACAGCCAACGGCGGTGAGAGATTGAGTAACAAACTTTCATGGGGCCTCATATAGTATAAATAGCTAGTACTAGAATAGAGCAACCCATCTTGTTTGTATCCGTCTTCTTATTCACGACTCGGCTTTTAACAATATACGATCGTCCTTTGCCACCAGAATGAAACTTCTCAGCCTCCTTGTTATTTCCCTCCCCGTCGTGTCGGCAAATTATCCCTGGTGGACCAACAGTGGTTGGGATAAGCCAGCTAATTTCAACAGCGGCGAATGTGAGGGTCGTAAAAATGCCAATTACTTCTGTGTGAGTGGTATCATTGAGCGTTCTAGATGTAGCTAACTATTAGTAAGGGAGTGATGTCCGGTACGAATGGTGTGAACCCGGAACCACACGCGTTTCCATGGAGGCGTTATACTTGCGCTTTGGCGGACACTCTGGGACGGGGATGCAACTGGCAGGGTGCCACAGGAAGTGTAAGTTGCTCTCAAAACTCTGGGATAATAATTACTAATCAGAAAATAGGTCATCTGCGTGAGTAATAGGTATTTTGAAGATAAATATAACTTTACTAACTGGCTTTTAGTGTTAAAGGGAGATGCAAGCGTGATATGAGATGGCGGGGACTAAGGTGATAGACGCTTCGTGAAATATTGGAGGTAGTGTGCTTGATGCCATGTCAATGAGCGTGGGGTTTTGCAAAGTCCGTTGGAGTAACTCGGGCCTAGATCTGATAAATATAAACTCTTTAAGTGCATCGACAACCAGAGGTTGTTTGCTAGATCTTCAGACTTGTATTAAAGTTTGTAGCTAGGACCTCTAAGCACTAGATGAGCCCTGTATGTTTACACACCTGTTTCAGTCCCATATAACAGCCATCGGACCGACCTTTGTTGTCAGGTCTAGCTTTCCAAGACTATAGTTCCCTGCAACACCATCTAGAAACCCTGTCTTGAGGTCTCTTTTCAAGATAAACAAGTCGTTCGTGACTTGGTTTGCAACCGCAACGAATTGATTGCGAGAATCAGACGATAGGGAGAAATGCCTGGGTATTTTGCCGTAGGTGCTATTGAGACCCAAGAATTGGAGTGGTTTATCGGCGCCTACATCCAAAGAGTATATGGCAATCGTATCCAGCTTGTCAACCGACTCGGTGTTACGGTTGGATACGTATAAGAAGCGCCTGTCATACGATAGAGCAAGCTCGGAAGCCAAGTCGACATTTGTTGGCTTTGTACGCTTGCTTGAATCTTCGAGAGTGGATGCCCTTTGCAAGTGTGTTATACGCAAGGTTTCGTTCAAGTCGGGGTGCTTGCCATCGTGACCGATGCTGCCATAGTCAAATGAGAAGACATTGATAGTGTTATCCAATTCTGAAACCAAGAACATCAGAGTTTTTTCTTGGTTGACTCTAGAGAAGACAGCGTGGCGCGGACCAGTGCCAGGTAACAATGTCATGGTCCGAACCAGTTCGACGTGCTTCGTGCCGTGCACCTGATATATGTAAACACGATCCGCGCCCCGGTCAGGAACAACCATGATGTTACCGCACGGGCTGAAGACAGCAGCATGTGGGTTGGCAATCTCCTGTGAATCTCCGGCTCCGGGGCCAGGTTGTGTGAGGTTGTAATGAAACACGTGAGCGACATCGCCAAAGCGACCACCAGAAGTCAGGGGATATATTGAGACTGTAGAGCCGTCACTGATGTGAGGATATGTCAGGAAAGCAAATCTTCATAGCAAGTTTCATGGCTCGTGGCTTACATGTTGGCTGCAGATAGTGTTTTACCATCTCTTGAGATATCGAGGTATACTCCGCCTTCGCCGTGGGATGCCGCTGCGTCAGATAGCTCAAGACGGCCATTCGGTAGCTTCTTGAATGCGAAGATGCCGCCACTGGAGGATGAGTTGTCAGGAAAATATGTTCTCGAGACCGAGTACAGATATTTTCCCCTGTTGTGCAACCATCCTGGCTGGTACCCTGCTCTAGTAGTACTGAGTAGTTGAATACTTGTATTTTTAGGTGCAGAAGGATTAAAGCTCAATGTCAGTATGCAGCGTTCTTGATGCGCGACGCGAAGAGTATAAGTAAGCGCCTTTACCAATGTGAGATAGGTAAGGAGCACCAAGATGGAGACTCTCAGCGGAAACATGTTGTTTTGAAGTGTGCAGAATACGTGTTTTTTCGGGCAGGGTTGGGATAGAGATTGAGAATTCCTGGAGATTATAAGTGGAAATAATCCTTTTTAAGTTTCTATCAATTAGTTACGAATATCTTCTTGTTGTCGTGAAGTACGTAATACATTCAATACAATACTATCCTAGTGGCTTAGCACAACTGCGCAAGCCTCAGGTCCGACCGTACAACTCATGTGCTACGGGTTAGGGTTTTTTGAGCCTCTTGGCTCGAGTTTTCTATTAGTACCACGGACTTTGTATCTATACCGACGGATATACAGAGCGTCGGCAACAGCATGAAACCTAATTCAGGCGCCACTGCGATTGATCCATCAACTGCATTGGACACTTGGGCTTTCTTACGCTTACTTCCCTGTTTTAAAGACAGGTCAGCACGTTTGAAACCAATAATTTTGCTTTGTCGTTTGACAACCTGCGGATACGGACTTGTGGTGCTCCTTGTCCGTACGACTTTGACTCCGATGATCTTATGGGTATGCCAACGTAAGCTCAACACTTGCTGGCGCCTACAGAAGCCGAGCTTAAATAAAAATGGGACAGGCAGCTGAAATGTGTATATGCATTTACTAACTCAGAATGATCCCTAATGTGATGGCATTATCGCAGCTTGACAATACACTTATGCCCTTTAGGTGCAATGAGGAACTGATTCTCCATCTCCATTACCTCATCTGTCATGTCAGGGCCCAGTCTAGCACCGCGACATTCACGGAAGAACAACGCGGCACCAAGTCGTAGCTCCATCCAAGCCAAGTGCAGGCCAATGCAAATTCGCGATCCAGCTCCAAATGGCGACAAGGCCGTTTTTTGTGCAGCGGTCAGTTTGGACTTGTCCATGAAACGGTAGCCATCGAATCTTATTGTTGTGTTAGTGAATTGCTCTCAATATATAAGGGTAAGCATACCTTTGTGCATCTTCAAAAATATTCTCATTGCGGTGCAGTGTGAACGCTTGGGTACTGACGACAGTTCCTGGAGGGATGTAATGGCTACAGACTTCAAGGCCTTTGCCAGGCACAACGCGTGGGAGAGCACCAGGGGCTGCGCCATATAGTCGGAGAGTCTCCTCAATGACACTGTTGAGAAGGGGTGCATTTTTGAGTTCTTCGAACGTCAACTCATCACTAAGCTCAGATATCTCATGCTCCAGTTCAGCTTGGAGTTTGGGATGCTTGATAACAGCCCAGATGAGATATGTCAATGTGACTGCAGTAGTGTCGGATCCAGCCACGATAAGATTGCTGGCCTCTGTCTGCACACTTAGTGTTGATAGGTTCGTCTTTTCCTGACTATCGGATGCAGCGAGCATTTGGCTAAACAGATTGGCCTTATTAAAACCGTTACCTGCGCTCTGCATATTTCGGACAGCGAGAGAGCCATGATCAAAGACGATTTTGTCGGCATTCATCAGATCCTTGAGGCCTTGGAAGGGAAGATATTGGAATATTGGGTAGATCCATGAGAGTTCGCTACGAATGGCACTCATAAGAAGTGATGACTGGATTGCATCGATGTAGGGAGTTTGCTAGATCATGTCAGCTCAAAATAGTCGACAGTTCACACTGATTGCATACCTTACCAAGCTCCAGCATTCGAAATGATTCTCCAAATGACAGGTGAGCAATCACGTCCGTCGCCATGAGCGTCCACCATTTGAAAATATCCGCTCCGGCCGCTTTAGCATCATCTCTGATCTTGCTCACTGCAAGCTCAGCCTTTTGCCTTATTTCCGGCTCCCAATTGGTCACCAGAGAGCTGACGCTAAAAGCACGAGCAAACAGTTTTCTTCGAGCAGCATGTTGGTGAGGATCTCGCATAACAAAGATGCCAGCTTCTCGATTCGGTGTTATACCATCATACCACGATGACTTGAGAAACCCAGAGCCAATCTTGTGGATTTTTGAGAATGCTTCAAGATCGCTGACGGCAACTTCTCCAGGTGCGACGCGTACGACTGGTCCGTAGCGTTGGTGGAGAGCATGGATATAGTGAACACGGTTACCGGTGAGGATGTGCCATTTGAGAACGAGGTGAGTGAAACGAGTGTACCAAGGTCCGGGTAGGCCACGGAGAGGAGACTTAAGGGCGTTTGCTAAGACGTAGAAAAGTGTAGCGCCGAGAAAGACACCAGCCAGCAAGGGCACATTGAGATGACCGTCAACAAGCATAACTGGTACAGTTGATTCAAGGCGTGACTGTGAGACTCAATATCCTCTGGCTGTTGGAAATAACAAACTCTTGTAACGTAAGATATGTAATTGGGACCAACCCCAGGCAAAGCTACTAAATTTGCGGGGTATCAGCTTTTTTATAGTTCGCGGCACTTGACGAGACCGTCCCCGTGGGGAAGTGAGACTAGTGACAGAGCATCGGGATGGTGGAGGTCACTTTCCCGACGGAGTTTCTTCAAAGGCCGAAACGACCAAAGTAGCTACATATTTAATTACGACGTAAGTCGCCTTTTCTTCCCTTGCAAAAATTTGAAACTAACTTGTAAGCTTGCGAAGGGCATCGGCAACCTCTTGAACAGAACGGTAGTCCAGATTCCAAAGCCCCCGGATTACATGTTTTGCGGGATTATCCTCGCTCAGATCCGGATACTCCCCACGCATTAGCTTCTCCTGCAATTCCTCAATCTCCAGCTCGCCATATGGAAGTGCCCACTCAGTAATCTCACAAATACCTGTCCCGAGTGAAAATAACTCCTTCTCAAAAATACTTCTTTCCGGGCTTGGGGGATTTGTTGTGGGGATCCAGTAGCGAGGTTCGCAAGCAAAGAGCAGGTCTGGGTATACACCACGTAGACTGGAACCAGCAAAGTCGCTTAGTTTAATATGGTGGTTCTCAAAGAGGAGGATGTTCCGTGTCGAGATGTCGCCCCAGATCACGCCTCGGCTGTGAACATACTGTAGGGTATCCGCAAGATTGAGCGCCATACTCAAACGTTGGGCCATAGGCAGTGCATCGCCCTTGAGGATGCGCTCGCGGAGGTTACCATTGGGAGCTCTCTCAAGTTTCAAAGCCCAGGCTTCTCTCTCGCTCTCAGCCGTGGGCTCTGATTCTTTACCTCGGGCAGCAGGGAGATATGCAACTCCATATGATTTGAGAATGTGTTCATGCGGGCCTAAGGCATTATATATGATAGCTTCACGCTTGAATGTCTCACTAGAGTCCTCGGCAAAGGCTGCATGGTCGTACATCTCCCCATCTAGCCAGAAGCCGGTGGCCTTTATAGCAACTTGAGGCTCAGATTTGTCGGCATAAATAATGTTGAGAGCTGTTCGGCCCAAGGGCTCAAGTCTTGCGTTAATTGCTGGTCCAGCATCTCGATCACTCATTCGCATTGTAGCTAAGATGGAGCAAGTACTCAGACAAAGAGCAACGAATTGTTGAGAGCAACTGCAAAAAATACTGCTACCGCGGGGAAGTGCAAAGGCGACGCAATGAAAAAGGAATTTTTCTTCAGAATAGGCTGAGTTGTTGATGTGTGTAAATATCGGCAACGTTAATAATACAATATTTTGTTTCGTGACAAGGTGAGGGGACATAGCACTGGCCGGAATATCTCGTGTCCGGTGATTATTAGAAACCGTCAAGCTGATAGGGTTTCACGAGATGATATCTGACCAATCAGGATAGTGTTCTTCTTGACCGTTTGACTGCTTATGGTAGATCACTCCGAAACACTCTAATGCCGTCCTTCTTGCCAATACTCTTGAGCTTATTTGCGTCACTTTTAAACAGCAAGTCCAAAAACCCGACCATAATGTCATTCGTCGCCTTCTCCACCTTTCTTCCACTGAGCGTTCCAAAGATCTCATCTACCTTATCCTGTGACCCTTTTGGGATCTTATACTTTGTTAAAAGTAACGGAATATCTGTGAAAGCATAGTGGTGCGTCTTGTCCACTACCATCTCCATCTTGGAAGCGTCAATCTTGTTGTAGAATGCGTTCCAGCCAGGAACTGGGTCTGATGTCATGTTGGTTCCTACTAGCAGAAATGGCGTACCCTTCAGGCCCTGTTCTTTTACAGAACCATACATGGGACCGTCGAGGTTGACACCTCCAACAGCTTTGTCATCTCGCTGACATGTAACGGCAGCAGTCGATCCGCCAAAGGAATGTCCGTATAATGCAACCTTTTGAGGGTTGAAAGTACCAGGAAAGTCTCTGAAGACATCGTCCACAAGAGTTTCATTGCTTAGTTGCGAAATAACGAAAGATTCATCTTTTGTTCGAGCCTGTTTGTTCAAGTCAACTCTGAGTTTCATCATAGGCAAATTTGTTTGACTGAGCCTACCTCAAGCTGCCGGTATGTCGAGTTCATGTTATCCGGAAAGTCAGCAGCGTATGCAACGCTTCCATCAGGGAACTCCACCACCAATGCCTCATAAGTATGATCCACAGTGAGAACGATATATCCATGGCTTGCGAGGGATCTCGTCATGGCCCCATACACGAGTCTCGAACCTTGGTAACCTGGCGAGAAAATAACAACAGGGTACTCCTTTTTCGGCTTATGAAACCTCTTGGGCTTGATAGTTGAGATGTTGCAGTTCTTCATATCGAAACTGGCGACGATATCTTGAGGAAGTCCTAGCGTTTCTGCAACCTTGCCGTAAACACTTGCTGTAAGGGATGGGAGATATGGGACAACTTCGTCCTTGCAGCGGTACTGAGCCTCAATGGGAAGATATGCCGAGACCATGATACGGCGTTTGGTGTTGGGTTTGGGGGCGAATGTATCGACACGTTGTGTATCGATAAGTTCGAAAGGCTTGACTGCGACTGCATAGGGGCCTGGTGGCGAAGGGACAAGGAGAGCCTGCGTGACCTTGAAAAAGGCCAGAAGGGCGAGAAATTGCATCTTGATAAGATTGTTTGTCACTGAGAATAGCTGATGGTGATTATAATGCAAAACGCAAGACCATGTCTTGGCCTTGAATATTTATACAAAACCCAGCATAGCAGCAAACAATGACATTTAGAAACGAGACGCGTCAAAAGAGCGAAAAATCATCCAAGTTGCGTCACACTGCTAAGCCACGACCAAGATCCGTGGAAATTACGGTTGAGATAGGGTCTATTATTGATTACTATTCCGAAGGATTTACATGAGGCAAGGTCAAAGACCGAGATAGCTTGGAAAATGCAGAGATCAGCTCGGTCTTTAACTTTAGTGGTAGTAAAATCCTTATCGATAGTGAAATGGGGAAAACGCGCCGCTGGGCAGTGCTGTTCCCGTTCCCCTGCGTAAACAGGCCTGAGCTTGTCAGCACTAAGCTTCCAACAAGGGGATCCCTGCTGGAAGACGACTGTGTCGGGATATCTATTGCCCGATTAACTGTGTTAAGCTTATCTTAGCCTGATTTTCTTTATCTACAGCTAACGTAGATGATAAGCGGGT